>DF360891.1:618-17682 GCA_000787875.1 Solanum virginianum | reverse complement strand
CTTTTAAGGTTCATTTTTTAAGATCGGTTTTAGACATTCTTTAGTAATGTAATTGGGATCTCTATATAGATTGTTCTAATATTTTTGTAAATTGCATATCTTTTGAATCATTTTTCTTTCATAAGATATTCGTTTCGTCTTATTAACATCATTTACGATATTCTCACACTAGTGAAAAATGTTGCTAATTATGCCATTCACATAAAATCAACAAAAATATTTAGGAGAAATAAAATTTGATATTAAAATAAAAACTAGCTAGCTAAATCAACAATTAAATACTGGTCATAAATTTTTCACACAAGAATTCTATCAATTTAGACTAATAAACTTTTGTACTAAAACACACTAGAGCTAGGGGAATTGAATTTTAACTTGTGCTTCAACTTACCCGACTCGAACAAAATCAATGCACTTTTAATAATATAACAAAAAACATTTCGTGTAACTCCACAAGTGAAGATCAAAGAGGATGGTATACTTTGAACTTTATTTCTATTTTGTGAAGGTAGAAAGTTTATTTTCAATAAATCATAGTTCCAGTAAAATACGATGAATATGCGTAAACATTAGTCGATGTAACAAAAAGAAGAGCTCAGATGCACTATTTGTCATCTGTAATCAGATGAGTGTGACGACCCGTCGTTCACGATTTAGTGCAATGAAACATCATTGCTCTTCAATTGCACCAGCCGGGAGTCTGATATTAGACTTGGCAGAGACCCCAATCTCCCCATATTGCGCAATTATCATCACAGCACTCTATAAAGCTGCACCAGCCGGGAATCGAACCCGGGTCTGTACCGTGGCAGGGTACTATTCTACCACTAGACCACTGGTGCTGCTTGTTTGCCTTTTTACAATTAGCTCTATTTGAATTACAAAAATTAAGACATCTTTTGCACATTAATAACCACACAAATATAGCATATTAACATAGTTGGAAACCAAGATGCTTTTATTGACAACAATTATTATGTGTCTCCGCCATTGATTTCAGTGGAGTAGTGAAACGACTTCATCCTTAACTAGAGATCTTAGAGTTGAGCCCTAACATGGAGAATACCTTATTGGGAATGCCATCCCAAATGCACTTGCAGTGCATGATCCGAATTTAGTTGAATCTGATGTGACTTTTTCAATTTTGTGATCCTAAATTAAAATTATAAAAAGTTAAAATTAAAATTTATATATATATATATATAAAGCTTATTTTTGAAATCAAAGGATATATTAAAAAAGTTAGAAATAAAATATTTTATTGACGACAAGTTTATTAGTCACAGTGCCCAAAAGGTTGGCGGCCCTAACAACAAACGCAAAATTTCGGTTTCGAATCCGTAAATTATGGTCTAAATCCTCTCATGATTTAACAAATATCAATGCATTAGTCCTTCAATATAGAGCATTAATATTATTTTATTTTATTTTATTTTAATTAGTGATGAAAAATTATCAAATTGCCTCTAAATTTTATATATGATTTTTAGATATATAAAATATAAATCGATCAATTACTGTTTGTTGAAGCTCGTGTCTTGCATTGCCAACTCTTATGCTTGCTCCAAACGAGGACCTTTTGAGTATCTTTAGTGAGCATATGAATGGAAACCCTACAGAGCCTGTAAAACTATCGATTAGTCACCAGTGGCACAACCTATGAGCTAAGTAGCACGTCAATGGGAGTCCTTTTAAATAAGATAATAAAATAAAAAAAACTCACAAAAAAAATTATAATATTCTCAAGCTGCTCAAACAGACATGTCGATTTGCTGCTTGCTTAAGCAACTTATCGCCACTTATACATATATAGTTTAGTCTATAGATATTGTAATCATATTGAATATTTTATCTTATCCCATGAAAAAGATATCATCTAGTCAAATATTATATTTATTAAAGTAATAAAATATCTCTTTCTTTAAAAAATAATGATCTGGTTTGACTAGGTACGGAGTTTAAGAAAAGAAAAAAGATTTTTCAATCTTATGGTTCTAAACTAAATTATGTTAAATGCATCAAAATCCTTTTCAATCTTATAGTCTTAAACATAACACGTGGAATGTTGAAATTAAATTTTTGCCAAAAAAGAATAGACCATTCTTTTTTAAACAGAACAAAAAGGTAAAATTTTGTCAAAAAAAGACTGAATCATTCTTTTTTAAACAGAACAAAAAGGAAAGTAAGTCATTTTTTTTTCTAAACGGGGAGAGTAGTATAATACATAATAGTACTCTCTGTCTCATTTTATGTATACTTTTTAATTTAATATAGTGTTTAAGAAAAAAATCTTTAAAATATATAATTTAAAATAATTTTTAAATATTTATGTAATAAATTGTTTTTAATTATTGTAAAGTAACATTTTTTATTGAGAAGGGATCATCCAAACATAGTGTAGGCGAAACTATATATATTCGCCATTTGCTGGAATAAGTTGTTCATTTTTGAGTAGTAACAGAACTATTTTTCGCCGATGAATCCTCCATAGCTATAGCACTACCATTTCTCTGACATTATAACTAACTCATCTTCTTCTTCTCCAAAAAAAAATTGAAAACCTAAATTCTGAAAACTGTCAGTTCTGCATTTTCTCGGAGAATCAACAATGGAGTATTTCACCTAAAGCTCAAATTCAACGTGAAAAATCTCAGGGACGATCTTCTCGTCAAGTATTAGGGTTTACTTTTCCCCAAAACCTCAACCGTATGAATAATCGAGAAATAATAAGAATTAATTGAGTAATTAGAAGCACAATCAGATACTCTGTTTGGATTTATGGTGTAATTATGATGTACGGAGATAATGAATACGTGGATGAGAATGTTGATGATAGAGAGATGATGCAAGTGGAAGACGAAGGAGGAGGAGGAGGAGTTGATGAAGATGAGTCGCAAGAGATATCTCAGGATGATGCATGGGCAGTAATTAGTTCATATTTTGAAGAAAAGGGACTTGTGAGGCAACAGTTGGACTCATTTGATGAGTTCATACAGAACACAATGCAGGAAATTGTTGATGAAACTGCTGATATTGAAATTCGACCTGAATCTCAGCATAATCCTAGTCGTCAATTGGATTTCGTTGAGGTTATTTTTCACACTATTGTGTTCGTCGTGCTTATTTTGCTGTGTTCTCAGGCTCTCCTGAGGAATAGGCTTTGTGGTTGTACTAGTACTTGTTTTTCTGATCAATAGTATTAGCAGTATTCTCATAGTTTTTTGTTCTCTCATTTTTATTATCACTTCTGTTTTTGTTTCTTAGGTTGTGTACTACTCTCCATTCCTCTTATTTTATTGTTATTACTTCTTTCACTTTAACAATCTCTTTATCTCTACGATGCAGGGATAAAGTCTGTGTATACATTCTACCTTCCCAGACTTCATGATATGTTGTTGTTGTTGGATTTATAAAAGGATTGTGCTTAATGCTGGTTTAGTTGCATCCCTCTAAACAAATTAGAGAATGATAACTTCATCAAATTGATTAACTAACGTGAATTGTTGGTGTTTGACATTTTGGTTGCATTTCTTTTTGGGATATAACACAGAAGCACCTCAATCTCAAGCTAGTTATGGTTGATTAAGTGAATTTTGAGCTCCATTTGGGCACAAGGCATTTTGATACCCAACAGAGGTTCTAGTTTAAACCTTGAACTTATATGATTGCACTATAATACAACTCCACCAAACATAAAACACTTGTGTTAAATATGTAAGCTAGCATTTGGCCATAGATATAGTTGAACCCTGAAAAACGAGTTTTAGAAGTTTGTTGAAAAATAGTTTTTGGAATTTGAAGTTGTCTTTGGACATGCATTTTACTTGGAAAAAAGTTGAAATTAGAAGTGAAATATTTCACCCATTGGAACTTGAAATTTTTTTGAAGACATATTTTCAAAAACTGACCAAATTTCATGAACGGACAAAATTTTCAATTTGCCCCCCCCAAAAATCTACTCCTGAAGTCTATAGTCAAAGGGAGCTTAATTACTTATGCTGATAGTGATTGGCATTAATACCAACTAGTCCATCATTTCTGATGATGCTTAATTACTTAAGCTAGAAGGTAATATCTAGAATAGGAAAGAATGCAATGAAGAGAGTGAGGAAACAAACTATTGCTAACTTTACCTATATGATCATGAACAGCTATAAGTTTTCTTTTTTACAAATCTTCCATCATTCTGTTGCTTACACGTGGATTCTCTAGATTTTAGCAGAATGTCTCATATTACAGTTTGATGCCCAAATGATGTAAGCGTGTTTGGTTCTAATTCTGCAGACAATCTATAAGATTAAATTTACTCAGATATACTTGAGTAGACCTATGATGACGGAGTCTGATGGAGAGACTAATACTTTGTTCCCAAAGGCTGCAAGGTTAAGGAACTTAACATACTCTTCTCCCCTATATGTTGATGTGAAGAAGGAAGTAATAAAGAAAGGTCATGACTACGAAGAAGTCACTGAAAATCAGGAATTTACCAAAGTTTTCATTGGAAAGGTAGCAAAATGCGGATTCATCAACTGATAGTGTTAATATTTTTATTTGGGGGTCCCTTAATGCTTTTGGATTTCAGGTTCCTATAATGCTTCGATCAAGCTACTGCAGCTTGTATAACCTATCAGAGAAAGATTTAACTGAGTTGGGAGAATGTCCCTATGATCAAGGTGGATACTTCATAGTTAATGGGAGTGAGAAAGTTCTGATTGCACAGGAGAAAATGAGCAGTAATCATGTTTACGTATTCAAGAAAAGACAACCAAACAAGTATTCTTACGTCGCAGAAGTTCGGTCTATAGCCGAGGGCCAAAACAAGGCGCCTAGCGGCATGTTTGTTAGGATGCTTTCTAGGTCTAGTTCTAAGGTTCAACAACATTAACTCTTTTCAAGAATAGTTATGTGCTTGTTTTAGATCTTAAGAAATTTTTCTCTTATTTGTCACAGGGGGGCTCTGGGCAATATATTCGTGCCACTCTTCCATACATACGGTCTGAAATTCCAGTTATAATCGTCTTCAGGGCATTAGGATTTGTCTCTGACAAGGATATATTGGCGCATATTTGTTATGATTTTGCTGACACGCAGATGATGGAATTACTTCGCCCTTCCTTGGAAGAAGCTTTTGTGATTCAAAATCAGCAGGTGTTGTTCTAGTTTTGTCTAGTTCTTGTGATAGTATCTTGTCATTCTAACTTATTATCTTATAAATATTGGTAGGTGGCACTTGACTATATTGGCAAACGAGGATCTACTGTTGGTTTCTCTAGAGAAAAGAGAATCAAGTTGGGAAATTCTTGATGTTCAGTGCTGAAGCTTTTTGTATTTCTCAACTTCTTAGAAGAACTATTCGTCTGTATTGCAGGTATGCCAAAGAGATTCTCCAAAGGGAAATGCTTCCGCATGTTGGTACTAGAGAGTATTGTGAAACTAAGAAGGCCTACTATTTTGGGTGAGACTATGATCCTGGATTTGGAATTAACAGATATTGTTAAATAATTAATAACAGATAGTTGCATTCCTTTTTACTAGCTACATCATCCATCGTCTTTTACTCTGTGCACTGGGACGGAGGCCTGAAGATGATAGGGATCATTATGGAAATAAAAGGCTGGATCTTGCTGGCCCTTTACTTGGTGGCTTATTCCGAATGGTCTGCTGTTTGTTGTAAATGTTTTGGTTGGACAAGACAAGGAGAAGTTCCTAGGTATAATAAATTTTTATATTTATGCAGCTATTCAGGAAGCTAACAAGGGATGTGAGATCCTATGTTCAAAAGGTTACTATCTAGGCTCCTTTTTGGTGCTCTATCTATTTGCATATATAGAGCTTCTGGAAAATTAAGCAATCTATTTTTGTGGGAAGCCAGTGTGTTGATGGCGGAAAGGATGTGAATTTGCAATTTGCGATTAAAGCAAAAACAATTACAAGTGGGCTTAAGTATTCCCTTGCTACTGGGAACTGGGGACAAGCAAATGCTGCTGGTACCAGGGCGGGAGTTTCACAAGTGAGCTAAGATTACTTGTATATACTTTTTGTCTTTTTTCATCATTTTCTCTTGTTTCAATTTTGTATGCATATGCTTATACAGGTTTTGAATCGTTTGACATTTGCGTCTACTCTTTCTCACTTGCGAAGATTGAACTCACCAATAGGGCGGGAGGGTAATTTTCTCTTGCTCTAAGAATTGACTTCCTTTTTTCCTTATGGTATTTTCTTTGTCATCTGTCTTGTACCTTGGTAACCAGGTAAATTGGCAAAACCTAGACAGCTTCATAATTCTCATTGGGGAATGATGTGTCCAGCAGAAACGCCGGAAGGACAAGTATGAAGTAACTGATGCATGATACTCATTTATTGATTAAGTTTGCATGATTTTTGTGAATATTATAACATTTTGTCTGCTGCTGATATGTTAGGCATGTGGACTGGTAAAGAACCTTGCTTTAATGGTGTACATAACAGTAGGATCAGCAGCAAATCCAATTTTGGAGTTTTTAGAAGAGTGGAGTACAGAAAATTTTGAGGTGTGCAATTCCTGGAATATGCTCATGGATCTAAAGTTCTAAATTTTTGTGACAAGTTCATAACATTCTTTAACTTTAGGAAATATCTCCCTTGGTTATTCCCCAATCTACCAAGATTTTTGTAAATGGTTGTTGGGTTGGCATTCATCGTAATCCAGATCTGTTGGTTAAGACACTGAGACAGCTGAGAAGACAGGTTATTTTCGTTTCTTCCTGATGTCAACATACTCTTGAGTGATTACTTCTGCAAGTTTTAAATATTGAGGTATGAGAATTTTGACATTTGTTCTCTTTTAGGTTGATGTTAATACTGAAGTTGGAGTTGTCCGCAATATAAATCTAAAGGAGCTGCGGCTATATACAGATTATGGACGTTGTAGTAGGCCGTTATTCATCGTGGATAAAAAGAAGTTGTTGATAAAGAAGAAAGATATTATCACACTGCAAATGAGGGTATATACTGTTTAGCAAGATTGAATCATTTTATAATGGTTCAGTCCAATTGATCTTGCTTGTGATGATTTCAGGAGTCGTCTGAAGATTCTGGCTGGCATGATCTTGTGGCGAAAGGATTTATTGAGTATGTTGATACTGAAGAAGAAGAGACTACGATGATCTCAATGACCATAAATGTAAGAAGTCATGAACTATTGCTATTGCAATACAGCATTTAATTCCTAGTACTGACAAAAAAAAAAAAAAGAAAAAAAAGAACACTTCCTTCCTTTGTTGAAGCATAATCATTCCTTTTTGAATTTTAGGTTCTTCTAATTCAGGAAGAGGTAGAGAGTTGGTGGTCTTAGACTCAAAATTTCCATAAAACGATTTTCATGTTTAACATTTTAGGATCTTACAACTTCAAGGGTGAACCCAGATGAGGCTTATTCAGAGACCTATACACACTGTGAAATCCATCCATCTTTGATATTGGGAGTGTGCGCTTCAATCATACCATTTCCAGATCATAACCAGGTGAATCAATATGTTTATGAGTCCCTTCGGGAACATTTGATAAAAAATAAGTTACTGTATTTTATGGTGTGTCTTTACTATATATTTACTCAAGTCTGTTCACCATCTTAATCTACATTTCTATTCAAATAACTGTTTTTCTTTATTAAACCCTTACTTTGGCTTCTGCTTTATTGTCTTTAATTTTGACATGTTGCAGTCCCCTCGTAACACATATCAATCCGCTATGGGAAAGCAAGCAATGGGGATTTATGTCACCAATTACCAATTTCGGATGGTAGGCTATGTTTTCTCTGTGTTGCAAGCTTTCATTTGTTCTTCAGGCACTTTACAGTATTAAGTATTCGCGTTGGTGATTATTTCTGATTTGAATAACAGGATACATTGGCCTATGTATTATATTATCCACAAAAGCCTCTTGTTACTACGCGGGCTATGGAGCATTTGCATTTCAGGCAGCTTCCTGCTGGCATTGTAATTAAGCACCTGCTTATTGCTTCCATTCATTCTTAACTTTCTTGCTTTATAGTGATAATAATCTTTCCCTGTTGGATTTGCAAAAGAATGCCACTGTTGCCATTACCTGCTATTCTGGCTATAACCAAGAAGACTCTGTCATCATGAATCAATCTTCAATTGACCGTGGCTTCTTCCGCTCTCTATTTTTCCGTTCGTATAGGTATGTAAGTCTCTTTTTTCACTTCATATTATCTGCTGTTTCTTTCTCTGATCAAGCTCCTGTCTCCATTTTCCACCAATAGGGATGAAGAGAAAAAGATGGGAACGCTTGTTAAAGAGGATTTTGGGCGTCCTGATAGAGAACATACCATGGTTGGTTCTTTCTTTTGGTCACTGTTTCCTCCCCATCCCTTCGCTTGCTCTAAAGACTTTAATTAGGACAAATAAATAAAAATAGTAGGTGTACTTTTCAAAAGAGTGAATCTATTTTCTACTTGTATAATGTTGGATTCTGCAGGGAATGCGACATGGAAATTACGACAAATTAGATGATGACGGATTTGCACCTCCTGTTAGTATTACTAGCAAACACAAATTCATAATTCTGCTTCACTGATATGTGCTTGAAATTTTAATCTCATAAGTTTTTACTGATGCCAGGGAACAAGAGTTTCTGGTGATGATGTCATAATTGGAAAGACCACACCTATTTCTCAAGATGACGCTCAAGGTCAACCAGCAAGATACACGCGCAAAGACCATAGTACCAGTCTACGACATAGTGAAACTGGAATTGTGGATCAGGTCCCCTGATAGTTATTTTCCCGTGTCTTCCATTATTAGGGGAACAAATCTCCAAATGAGATTTCTTTTTTCCACATTTCTTGTTGGCCATTTTATTTCAACTTTGATCATTTGTTAATTGTCTTGTTGATAAGTTGTTTCCTCGCTTTCTACAGGTTCTTTTGACGACAAATGCAGATGGATTGAGATTTATCAAAATAAGGATGAGATCTGTCAGAATACCACAGATTGGAGACAAATTCAGCAGCCGGCATGGACAAAAAGGAACAATTGGAATGACTTATACACAAGAAGACATGCCATGGTCCGTTGAAGGCATCACCCCAGATATCATTGTGAATCCACATGCCATCCCATCTCGTATGACAATAGGTCAGCTAGTTGAGTGTATCATGGGGAAGGTTGCTGCTCACATGGGAAAGGAAGGAGATGCTACCCCTTTCACTGATGTTACTGTAAGTTCAGAAAGACTCTTTCCGAAAAAAAATATTCATATCACTTTCTAAAAGCAATTGAGACAATACACATCTTCCTTCAGATTTATATAATAAACGAGATAAAAACTGTCTTTGAGTTGATCGCTTAAAAAGTTCTTTTGGCTACGTGGGCAAATTGAATATGAATTAACCATTTAACTTTCAGGTGGATAGTATCAGCAAAGCTCTACACAAGTGTGGTTATCAGATGCGTGGTTTTGAGAGAATGTATAATGGTCATACAGGCCGCATGTTGACTGCAATGATATTCTTGGGTCCAACTTACTACCAGAGACTGAAGCACATGGTAGATGATAAAATCCATTCTCGTGGTCGCGGTCCTGTGCAGATTCTCACTCGGCAGCCTGCTGAAGGGAGATCTCGCGATGGAGGGCTACGATTTGGGGAGATGGAACGTGACTGTATGATAGCTCATGGAGCTGCACACTTCCTTAAAGAGAGGCTGTTTGATCAAAGTGACGCTTACAGAGTTCACGTATGCCAGCAATGTGGTTTAATTGCAATTGCTAATCTGAAAAAGATGTCATTCGAATGCAGATCTTGTAGAAATAAAACTGACAATGTTCAGGTACAAACATCCTCTTGCTGCCTTTGTTGTGCACACACCACTTGTTTAACTACAGTATCCAAATTGTTGCAACTTTATTTGAAATGTGTAGGTGTATATTCCCTATGCCTGCAAGCTTCTGATTCAAGAGCTCATGTCAATGGCAATTGCCCCCAGAATGCTTACAAAGGAATCAAAACCATCAAGTAGAAAGTAAGCATCCTGACAGCACCACTTGTTTCAGACTTTCCCATGGATTATATTTTTTTACACAATAATCATTTGAATAACTCCAGATATCACCTTTTTTAATTACTAGTTCTTGGACACGTGTGTTGCACGTTTATCCCTTTTAAGAAGCATGTTGTTTTTTTTTTTGTAATAATGTGAATAATTTTAGAGTAAGCAATGACGAAATTTTGAAGGAAAAAATGCAAGATAAACTTACAAAAGGTGAGTCTATTCAACCGATACTTATTGCTATTACAAAACTCAATCTTACATAGTAAATGTGTTATGATATATTTCTTTAATAATACTGGTTTCTGCTTTTGTCATTGTTAGAAGGTCATGTAACTATTTGATTCTTTTAGGAGAGACTAATTATTTGTGATAAAAATACTTAAATTGTTTGTAAAAAGGAGAAATGGTTGACATCTTTCCTAACAGGGATAGGAACACTCTTCGGCCTATAATATGAAAGGTAACTAAAATGGTAGTCTCTAAGGCTATGAAGCAAACAATGGAACAATCACATAAGTTTTTTCCTTGTTAACCTTAAATATTTCCATGCTTATCACAGAATAATAGCTAACAATAGAATAATAGCAGTTCATAAATGTATCTATTAACAGTGGATGAAGCTTCTTTTTAAAAAAAATTCCTTTTTTCGTATCCTTGGTATGAAAAATTATGAAGCATTACACCCAACGCACCCTATCCAGAGCAAATTCAGATTAATCAAGCTCTAACACGGATATGTATAAAATACTTTTTGAAAAAATAAAATAAATATATTAATAATATATTAAATATGAGATGTAAAAAGGTTACCCCATAAATAAAAGTTCTAATAGTACGAAGGTGAAAGACTTTTTCCACTTAAGTGCAGTTAAATCACTCATTTAAGTGGAAAATAATGAAGTTTTGATTAGTTTTATTTGTCATAATAATTTATTAACTATTATTTGCTGTTATTAATTATCTATAGTATAAAATATTTGCATTTAGTACAAGGATAAAATGATACTCCAACTTTTTCACATCAAAGCTTCCCTCTTATCATAAGGTTATATACTTAATTAGACAGAAAAATAACCATTTATAATAAACTCAATGCCTTGCTGATAAAAGTGAACAGAGGATAACAATAAGATGATAGCAAAATGAGAGTATCAAGATACCAGCTTAATTAAGCAAAAACAGACTAAAAAATAACATAGTGACTTTGAACTTGCTCAATATGAAATAGAATCCACCCTATCAAGATCTTCTGTAAGGCTACGAATTGCATTCTTAATCTGCACCACTTTTTCCATCATTTGTCCTCTTAGCAACTGAGAAAAACTGCATTCAGCCTTGCAGTGCTGCAAAATCAACCGCGAAATTAGTAGACCACGACCATATTCCTAGGCAAAACTAATGATACTATCAACAGGCTACAACCAAATAAAACACACACAAAAGGAAATGTACCACAGGACAGACAAAGTAAACTTGATTGTCAGTTATTGGAGGAACTGTTCCTTTGGGTAGAGCCTGCATTTCCTTCAAGTCAGATGGCAACTCAGTTACTTGATTCTCCATAGCTGGAGGAACTGTTCCTTTGGGTAGAGCCTGCATTTCCTTCAAGTCAGATGGCAACTCAGTTACTTGATTCTCCATAGCTGGAGGAACTGTTCCTTTGGGTACAGCCTGCATTTCCTTGGAGTCGGATGGTATGTCAGTTACTTGAATATCTGTATCAGGAGGAACTATTCCTTTGGGTAGTGCCTGCATTTCCTTCAAGTCAGATGGCAACTCAGTTACTTGATTCTCCATAGCTGGAGGAACTGTTCCTTTGGGTAGAGCCTACATTTCCTTCAAGTCAGATGGCAACTCAGTTACTTGATTCTCCATAGCTGGAGGAACTGTTCCTTTGGGTAGAGCCTGCATTTCCTTGGAGTCGGATGGTATGTCAGTTACTTGATTGTCTGTATCTGTAGGAACTGTTCCTTTGGGTATAGCCTGCATTCCCTTGGAGTCGGATGGTATCTCAGCTACTTGATTCTCCGTAGTTGGAGGAACTGTTCCGGTGGGTAAGGCCTGAATTTCCTTGGAGTCTGATGGTATCTCAGCTACTTGATTCTCCGTAGTTGGAGGAACTGTTCCGGTGGGTAAGGCCTGAATTTCCTTGGAGTCTGATGGTATCTCAGCTACATGATTCTCTGTAGTCGGAGGAACTGTTCCTCTGGGCAAGGCCTGAATTTCCTTAGAGACTAGACGAGAAGCATCATTCATTCCTTCATCTACCAAAACAGACTGATCATGGATCATGTTTGTGCTTTCTGCCTCCTTAATACTCCCATTGGAAGGCGCAACAACAGATCCACCAGATACTACGCTTTCAATAACACAACTAGAATTCTGAGGCATAACTGTTGCATCTTTAGACATTTCTTTGTCATCATCATTCAGAATAACCCTCTCCATCACATATACATCCATAGACATATCAGCAACTTCTCCAATAACATGTTTGGCCTCATCGAATTCCTCGACAACATTAGCTGCTTCATTTTCTGCCAATTCTTCAACATGAACCGCCTCACCAGGCATGACAACAGGAACATCATAGTCAACTGCTGTTGTGTCATTATTTTCTTGAATAGCATTAAAATTATCAGAAACTCCTTCAATTTTGTTCTCAACTTCATGCAAATCACCCCCTTTGGCCAACTTTTCAGAAACTGTTGTTTAACTCAACACGAAATAAAAATAAATAATAAGAAAAAATATATATAATTAATTGAAATGACTAATTCAAAGTTGTATTACAAAATCTTTTTCTGTATTGTGTACTTACTTTATGTCTAGTTAGGATTTGTAGTCATACAAGTATAGGAACAATTGTACTATTATACTAAGTTGCATGAACTCTTCACTTCCAATGCCGCATCCATGTCAGATTTTCTAAAAATAATATTTATACACAGTCAAAATTATTTTTTATCTATATATAATATATATCAAACCCTCTTCAAATAATTGTGCTTGCTTTTTTAGATTTTAGATCCCCTTAATTGAAATTCTGACTTCGCCACTGTCCAAAAATACACTACTTTTGGCAACTTCAACACACACTTTCTAACTCCTTTGAAGAAGAATCTGAGCAACATAGCTATTATAAATAAAAACAATTCTAACTTCATATTGTATATCGGTTACGCAAGGTAACATTTTATGTTGGCCATTCATATTGGAAAAGATAATAGAGTGAAATTTTATAAAAGAACAAAAATACCATCAGTTTGTTTTGCCTTTGCATTTTCTTTATTCTTCTTCCTCTTGGCAGCTCTCCTTTTCTTTGGACCAGATGGCATTTTTGTTTCTACTTTTTCTCCAATTTATTTGATTAATTTAAATTAAAGAAACTTTAATTGTATACTAAAAGAAATTAGAAAGGTGTGTGTATATATATGTATAGTTCTAATAAGTCTCTTAAAATTCTGTGACTGTTTTAATTAAACTAATTAAAGAAGTCTTAGTTCATGAACGGTTGATTGCACTTCCCATAAAATTTAGTAAATTGCAGTTTTCCTTATTCCCTAAATTAGTTGGGAACACATAAAAATACTAGGCAATGGAAATGACTTGAATGAACAAAAAATAAAAATTATACAAATAGTAAAATCTAAAAAAATATTTATTTTTTTTAAAGTAGAATCATAATTTAATTATTTTTTTTGCACTTTCAAAGAAATTTATCGGCACTATCGTTTATAGAGATGTTAATACGGATTGACCCACCCCATTCGAGTTAGTCCATATATGCTTTGGAATTTGATGGGTCAACTTGAACTGATCCTTTTTTTTTGTAGGTCAGAAAATAGCTAGCGCAGCCCATCAGTATGTAAGCTGAACTCTTAAATTTTTTTAATGAACTTTGAATTTAGATTTTTATTATTTTTAATATTTTATTTTTTTATTTTTAATTATTTTTTAATTTGGTCAAATGGTTGACTCAACCCAATTGCAAAAACCCCACAAACTAGTATGTTTATTAGGGTTGGGCTAAAAAATCAATTTTTTAAATGAACTCCAAAAATTTTAGTCCAACCCTATTAAATCACGAGTTAGGTCAGGTCAATCCAACGGATCTAACCTATATTAATGACTCTTTTATTTACAGAGTTTTGTGAGAATTTGTCTTTTATTTACATTTTTAAGCTTAAAGTAAACATTTTCAATTCTAAAATAAATAAAGATATGTCCAAATGTTTATCCGAATCCTAAGGACTTTACGTTTTTGGCATTTGAATTTGGTGTCCTTTATACATTTATTTCCCTAGTAGAAGTTAATTATGATGATAATTATTTTTTCATTATAGGTTTTTAAAAATTAATATGTTCCTCTATTTATTTTTACTTGTTATTGTTTCAATTTTTGAAATTAACTTGACTAATTTTTAAAGCTAAATTGAAATGGCTAAATTTAATATTTGATATCCAAAATTTAGATGGTTGAAAACTATACAAAAAATTCTATAAGTTGAAATCCTTCTCATATCAATATGATGAAAAATACATGTTAAATATTTGATCAAAGTTCATATAATTCGACATCAATAAGTGAAATAGTGACAAGTAAAAGTGAACGGATGAAGTACTAGGCACCGCTAAACAATATGTATACTGAGGAAAAGAAAGTACAAGTAATGTAAGTTTTCATTATCTTCATGGGCAAGATCACTTTCGTACATTACATTGTTATTCTTAATTCTCGGGTTTAAAATTTTTATACTCCTATAACTCAAGTGACAGAGTAAAAAAAAATTATTTTTTAAGTATGTATTAGATCCTTTCACTCTATGATTGAAAATTATAAATAATGATTTTCCTATAAAGATTTTGAAGATCAAATTATACTTAATTTTGTTTTCACCCTTTCAATCATCCTCGTTGTCTCTATATAAGGAGCAAGGAATTATATTGTAATGGGGCTTTTTTTATTTATTTCGACTATCATAATACTATTTTCTTTATTATCTTTTTTTTTTGTAAATTAATTATTATTTCTGCCACAAAAGATATTTCTGTCCAATAATTAATAAATTAAACACATATAATATTTTGATTTGTTGATCAAGAATCGTAGTCTGGCTATGATTATTTTATTAATTTGTATGTCCCTAATAATTATTTTTTGATGACCGTGTCCTATGCATCATTGAACCAAGGGTGGCTCAAGGGGAGGCTAATAAAGTAATTGTCTTAGGTCCCCAAAATTGAGACCAATTTTATTTTAGTTAATATAAGATTTAAAAAAATATTTATGAAAATAACTTTTTACTCTTAATATTATATAATATATTATAAATTTAAATTAAGCTACTCATATCTTCATATTAGTAAACAAAATTTTATACAATATCATCCAACAACTTATTGTAAATAAATTACCAACATCTAATTAACTTGAATAATAGAAATATTAGCAACAATATTAGTAAATATTGAGACATTATTAATTTATTCATTTACATTTTATTTTATTTTTTTTTACTTCGTACTTTCTATATTATTTAAATTTTAAATAAATATATCTATTGTATCTTCTCATATTGAGTATTTTTAGGCTTGAACAAAATGTAGTATGTCCTTGTTACGCCATAAAAATGCAATTTTCTAATCTTATCAACAACTTTTTTTTATTCTATCTTTATTATTTGTAAACTTGTAAGGGGTTGTTTGGTATAAATATCAATAACGCAGAGATTAATAATGCAAGGATTAGTTTTTATTAAGTGTTTGGTTTATTACTTCTCATCTAATCCTGTGATTGATTTCAAATTTTACAAAAGCTTCTTTTTTCAACTATATCCTTGAATTATTATGGGATATTATATTTCATATAATTGAGTCAAGTAGATAATTGTAGGAGAATATATATATATATATATATATATAAATGCTATTTGGCCACAAATATATAAAGACAATACTAACCTTTCTCTTTCAAAGAAATTAATTTGTTTTTAATTAATTAATAAATTTGTTATTTTCAAAATTACAATTTAATAACAACGCTGATTCTAAGACTTTGGAATATCAAAAGTCCTACCATTCATTCCAACTTTTAGTCTGTTTACTTTTTTTTCTTGTCTTAATGGGAAGAAGTTACCACATAGTACATAGATAAATAATTTATATGTATAGAAAATTATACAATTTATTAATTTAAATATTTTGTACTTGAATAAAAGATGAGATCGTTCATATAGTCATTAAGCCATAACAATTCTTGAATATCAGAGTTTTATCGTTGCTTGGCTACGCGGACTACCGCATGATTTGCAAGTTTAAAGATACTTAATGACTCAGAGTCTGGAATCGAGCGGACTATCGTCAATTTTCAGATTATATTTTGACACTTTAAATTTAAATTATTTCATTATTTGAAATAATATGAGTGGATAAATATCATGAAAATTCTTAGTTTTAAATCAAATTTTTTTAAGTAATTTAAATTTTTTTATTATTAGCCAACTAATTTAATTCACCGGTGATCAACCGTGTTATATTATACACTCCATTCTGTAATTTAACTTACAAACAAATATATTATGTGTCTCCAGCAAACTCGTAAAAATTAATCTAGAAAAAAAAATATGCACATATTTATACACCTTGACAATAAATTATTAGTCAAATATATTGCATATATATTTTTTTAAAATATAATGGACTTTATGATTCCTTTCCCAATGTTTGACTATGAAATAATCAAATAATGAATCATTAGGTCATTCTCCTATTTTCTCTTTTGCTCAAAGTAATTTTATTTCTTACTCTATTTGCTTTCAATCTCATCATAAATTTCATAACACGTTATCAGCACGAGGCTCTAACCAATTGAGATTTCCTAAAATTGGGATTATCTTTCTCTTGAGGTTTAATCAAATTCATTCCAAACTAAGGTATACATTTATATACGTTTCTTTGTATATAACATCTTTAACATGACTTCCGTAAGTTTTATTAATTACTACACATA
>DF360892.1:10682-50314 GCA_000787875.1 Solanum virginianum | reverse complement strand
GGCAAGAACGGGAAGTTGAGCCCATTCATTTCTGGGGCCTTATAGAATAATTAAGAGAATTGGTAAGGTTGCCTATGAATTAGAGTTGCCCACAGAGATGAGTATGGTCTATCTGGTCTTCCATGTGTCTATTTTGAGAAAGTGTGCAGGTGACCCATGTTCTATAGTATCCTTGAGTGTTGTTGGTATTTTAGAAGATAGCTTGACTTATAAGGAAATTACGGTGGAAATACTTGATAGAAAAGTGAAGAGGATGAGAAATAAAGATGTTGTGTCCGTTAACGTCCTTTGGAGGAACCACCAAGTTGAAAGTGCCATATGGGAATTTGAAGCCGATATGAAAAAGAGATATTCCCATCTTTTCCATTCTAATCAAGCCTGATATAATACGATTTTTCCTATCTTAGAATCTCCTATCCTTGCATGCCATTTCCATGACATTTACGCAGGTTTTATGTGAATTTGAGATTGCATTATAAGTGTTATTTAAAAATGGTTTGAAGATTTTAAATGGTGCGTATGTTGCATTTTTTATATAGTACATTGGCATATGATAGATGCACCTATTCCTCAGAGCTTGTCTTAGTATATTTGGGGACCAATGTTCCCATGGAGGAGATAATGTAAGACCCTACTTATAGGGGTAGGAGAGATGCAAGAAATAAGCTTGGGAAATTTGAACTATTGATGTGTACAAAGGGGTTTTACAGCTTGTAAGGTGGAGTACAGCCCGTAAAGTGCATCTTGTGAAATGGGAATCAGAGAAAGGAAGTCTCTAAAGTTTGAAGAAGGGCCATTAGACGAAACCCATTTACGGCCCGTAGAACTATCTATGAGTCGTAAAGGAGGTTCCGTGATGAATTCCAGTAACTTATTTTTGAGCTCATAGCTTATGATAAAATGTCTACATCTCGTAGAATGCTCTATGGCCCATAGATAGAGTGCCGTACACCCATCTGGCCAGAATTTTAATCGGGGTAAATTTGACATTTCCTCCTTTTTCTAACTCTAAACTATGTCATTTTGACCCCAGCTATGTCCCTTTTTAGTATATACAACCCTAATTCATCCCATTCCCTCTCATGCCCAAAAACCCTAAGTCTCTAAACTCTCTCAAACACTCTCAAGTTTCCTTAAGGCTTCAACCAATAAGGTGCAAGCTAGGGTTCCAAATTTCTCATCATTTTCCAAGGGTTTTTCTATCCTCTATCACCAAGGTTGTGGATTTGGTTGTGGAAAACTTCCTCCCTAAAAGTCCAACCATTCTTCTTTTCCAACTATAGGAAATCTGTGGATCTTTATGGGTATTTTACGAACTCTTACATATGATATTATTATTATGCATTCTATGATGGTTTATTTTATGCATTATCATGAAGTAACATATTATGTGGAATTTATGGATTTATATGAGTATTAACGAAGTCTTAACTAGCTTTTACTTGATAAGATGCGTTTCATGTTCTCATGTTCATATTTTGGAAGATAATGTATATTATTGTAATGGGTTGATTACGAATGATTTAAACTAATTATTTTCCACTATGTGTCTTGAAGTATGATTTCTAAATGATAAGCGTTTTACTACAATATTAGTGGGTTGATTTGAATGACTATAAAGTGAGTTGGTTTTACTCCTCTCGTATGTTATACTCTTGAAATGCATGATTTTAAGTACATGTACATATACCCACCATGTTTGAATAATTTACAAGACAAAAATGTTATGATGAATTATGGGTTCCCAAGCACGTATTAAACTGATGAAAAGTTTCTATGATTTCAAGTAAAATGATAAATTATGGGCTCCCAAACATGTATTAAACTCATGAAAAGTTTCTATGATTCGTAAGTAAAATGTTAAGTTCGTATTCTATAATTTTACCCTCTTGTGATTGAATCGTGTCAATATGAAGGGGTCATGCATAACAATTATTTTACCCTCATGTACTATCTAAAGCTCACTAGACGGGGTCATGCATATTTATAATCTCCACCCTCATGTGTATTGTGATACATACTAGAAGGGATTATATCCTATGCTATGTTTTTACCCTCTAGTACAATGTATACACCACGTGTAAGGGTTATGCCAATTATAATCTCTACCATCATTTGTAATGCAATGCCTACTAGAAGGGGTTATGTCCTATGCTATGTTTTTACCCTCTAGTACAAGCTATATGCCATGTGTAAGGGTTATATATTTGAATGAGCTACTCATGCCTTGTTATCATATTCTATAAATTATGCAAGTTATGATTAAGTTTATGGTTTTTTCAAAGTATTCTGTAGGACTAGACTTAGCACTGATTGAGGCCTAAGGTTTATTAAGTCTTATTCTCTTAACTATATTCCACCATAGGTTTATATTATTTCCCTTAATGAGCTTTATACTAGTGGATCCATCTAGGTTATGACCCACTATGTGGGGTTATGCTTGGTTTACCTTGGAAAGTAGACCACTCGTTCATTCAGTGTGGAGTGAACATTAGGATTCCAAGTAGTAACTCACTTGGTCTTTTAGTCTTCTCCCACATATGTATGATATATTATGCAAGTTGGGCTACCTTCATGCATGTTTAATTTGAGCATTGGTTATATGTATCATATTGAGCTTATGTCTATAATTATGATTATGCAATTTGATTATTATGGCTTATGTCCCTTGTTGCATTGCACCTCACATACTTAATACATTCTAAGTACTAACACATACGTTTTGCCTACATGATCTAACCATGTAGGGACCGGAGCTACTATTCATCCTCCTCCTCCACGTGGCTAGCAGGATCATTCGAAGATTACTATTACTGAATCATATACTCCTGGGATAACATCCATTTTACTTACATGCTTTGTTAAGACATTTCTATTTTAGACCTTCTTTTATCTTTTGAGGGTGAGTCAGGGAGATGTCTTGGCCCCCGTTCCGCTCATACTAGAAGTGATGTTGGATATGGAAGTTTATGTATCGAGCTTGTCTCCTATTATCTTTATTTAATTGCAAAAAATGCTCTTAGTCCAGTTTCCATTAGAAATTATGTGCTATGTGTTTATTAATCCTCTATTGCTTCCGTAAAACTAGGAATGTGCTATGTATGCTTAAGAGGCTTATTTGGGTATCCCTTTGGGTTCCCATTTGCCGTGTCAATCTAGGACCTAGACTTGGGTCATGACAACTGCATTGTATAAACTATCTCTTGCAAATGACCTTGAAGATTTACCTTATTACCATCTAGTTTATGGATGGGCTAGCTGCGTTGAGTCGCAATAGTAAGAACCAGATAAATATTTGCTGGCTTGACTGCTGGGCTGAAGGTTGAATGATAGTCGAGACTCGGATATTGTGTAAATCCTTTGGCAACCAGATGAGCTTTATACCTATCAGTCGAACTATCAGGATGATACTTTATACTAAATAGCTACTTACAATCAACCACATTAATAGAAGGATTGCATGGAACGAAATCCCATGTTCAGTTTCTAACTAAGGCATCAAATTCAGATTTCCTAGCTTCTCCAATGAGGATGAGAGTGAGCTTGTCTGTATGTGGTAGGTATGAAGGATGGGGAATTTTGGAAAATGACATTGAATTGTTTTGGTTTAAGACTGTTGGTCTTAGAACAGTTGACCATGGGATGTGAATGTGGTTTGGTGGTAGCAGAACTTATATATCAGATGGATTGAAAGCTAGTGTGTGTTGTGAAGTGATGGGATTAGACAGTTAAGAATGTGTTGGTTGTAACACAAAAGTTGGAATGCAGGAGGTTCGACATTGGTAAGTAAGTAAGGGGCGGTTTAGAGAAGGCATGGAGTCTAATGGAAAACATGTGGTGGGTTAGTAAGTAAGTAAGGGGCGGTTTGGGGAAGGCATGGAATGTAATGCAAAACATGTGGTGGGTTGAGTTAAAGATGACTGTTGGATGCTAAAATTAAAGGCACTTATGGGTGAGTATGAATCAGCAATGGAGATTGGGAATTACCTGAGTTGATAGAGGTACCATGGGTCGCAGAGGAGGGCGAGAGTATCGTGGTTGGCTGCACAATTGGATGCGGAAGCTGATAACAAACATTTGAATACACAGATTTTTTCTTTTCTGGTTGTTCCACAATACAGTTTTCCTAAGATACATCAGTTGCATTTATATTCTTCAAGTAAGAAAACAAATTTTCAAAAGCAATGTTGTCTTCCAAAAAAAGAACATCTCTGGGAAAATAAACTTTTCTATTTATAGGGTCAAAATATTGGTGGCAATAATATTTATTTGGAAATCCTAAATAAACACATAGAGTTGAATGTGGCTCTAATTTATTCCTAGCATAAGGTTTAAGCTATGGATAGCATAGACAATCAAAAACATTAATGAGTGATATTTAGGTGTATCCTGAAATTGAATCTCGTATGGACACTTATCTTTTAAATTTTGAATGGTTAGTCTATTTATAAGATAGACTGCTTGATGATAAGCAAAACTCCAAAACGATGATAGTAATGAAGTTTGATGTAACAAAGTTCTAGCAGTCTCAATAACTTGTCTATATTGGTGAACCACCAAAGCTACTCGTTGTGGTGTATATGGAGGTGAAACTAAGTGTTCAATGCCATGTGTTTTTAGGTAAGATGACAAACTTTGAAATTCACCACCACCATCCATGTATAGGGATAAGATTTTTGTTTGAAATCATTTTTCAAGAAACAGATGAAAAGTTTGAAAAATGTCTGAGACTTCTATTTTTGATTTTAGAGTGAACAACCACATATATTTACATAAAACACCAATGAATAGGACATAATATCTTTTTTAATCAATTGACAAAACAGGTGAAGAACCCCATAAATCACTATAAAGAAATCTCCAATGGCCTTTGACTTTCCAAAGAATATGTAGAAAATGTCAACTTGTGCATTTTATTCTAATAACATAAATTACAACTTAAAATTTCTCTAGAATGAGATGCAACACTGGAAAACATATGTAGAATCTTATTCAAAACATGATTATTAGGATTTCCTAAACTATGAATGCCACAAGTTGAGAGGAACAACCACATTACAATAAGGAGAACTTTCTATGCTGCTAGGCGGCCACTCATACAACCCATCTCAATTTGCCCCACATAATAGAGATGCCCCTATACTCAGATTCTTCATAAAATAATGAGAAGGGAAAAATTCAACTGAAGTCAGATTATCTTGACAAAAGTTTGAGATAGAAATAATACTTCTCTATATGGCAAGAGAACATAAAGTTTTAAGTAATTTGAAATCATGATTTGATGCACTTAAGTTGACGTTACCAGTATGGGTAATTGGAATGGCATTACTATTTCCCATTGCTATCTCTTCCGGACCATGTTAGTCATGTACAATAGCTAAACTCTGATCATCAGACAAATGTAATGAGTTGCTCCACTATCAACAATCGAAGGGGCTTCTTATTGATTAGGGCGACTGGCAAAATTCGCTTGGGATTGCAGATGGTTGTGCAACTGAGAACGACAAACTTTGGTAGAGTGATCGAGACGATTACAAAGCTAGCAATGTAGGTTGCTACTAGATTATGATTATGATTTATTTTGCCATGTAATGATGGTTGTGAGCGTCATTGTTGATTATTTGCTGCATTGTTAGCGTAACACCTATTGTTGTTATGAGGAGGAGTTACAGGTGTTTTTTGTGCTACAACTATAGTAATTGTTGGCAGATGTGGTTTTCTAGCCTCATCATGCTTGAAAAAAAGCTCATGATCGAGTAGCTCTTCATACAATTCTTCTTAAGAGATAGTGGAATCTGTGGCACGGATAGTAATAGATAGTTCACAGAATTTGGATCCAAGTCCACCAAGAATTTTAACTATCAATTTTGAGTTAGATACTGGTGCTCTAGCTGTTGCAAGTTTATCACACAATGATCTAACTTGGTGAAGATAATTAACAATAGAACAAGTGTCTTTCGTAATACGAGCAGTTGATCATGTAAATAATAGATTCTTGTTTATGACTTGTTTGCATATGCAATAAACAGAGCGTCCCAAGCATCTTTAATTGTGTTAACAGTCACTATAATGGCAGTAAGAGTTGGTTTAGCAGAGGCCAAGATAGCATTTTAGATTAATTGTTCTGAACAAAACCAAAAATGAAATGTAGGATTCTCAATTTGTTGGTTGTTTTGAGATGACATGTGAGAGGGGGAATGAATAGATCCATCGAGATGACCAAAGAGATTGTGACCACACATAGGAGTTGGCACTTGGGCTTTCCACAGAGAGAAGTTGTGGCTGCCTTCCAATTTGATGGGTAACTATGTGACAATATTGAATTAAGCAATTGTTGTGCTTTTAGCATCGGACTTTACAATAGAAATGTTAGTGGCTATTGCAGTTGATGAATGAGCATAAATGTCAAAAACAGAAAGATTGGATTCGAGAGAGTTAGATGTGCTCTAAACCATAAAGAGTGGAGAAATATTAATAATGAACCAATGTTTATTATTATAATCTACATACAGTAATATAAAGGGCTTTACCCATTTGAGCCATAACATATACAAACTCTGCATGATAACTATTAAAGATAAAATAGGATAATAAAAAAATAATTTGAAAAAAAACTAAACTAATGGAAGTGATTAAGATAAATTATAAGTATAGTATCAACTAACAACTAAAGCTAAATTCACATGTTACTAATTAGGTGAATCCATTTTGGTCTTTTCTGCTTCACTTGATCGGATCATCTCTTTGAACATGAAAGAGCAAGCTATGCACACTGAGATGAGTTTTCGATTAACTATTAACCTCTCTCACATAAATTAAAAATAAACAACATAAAATACATACTGTAAAGAAAACAAAATTTCCAGTTCTTACTCTTTCAGTAACTAGAAGCAAGTGCAAAGAACAATTCTCTCCAATAGTCATTGCACCAGAAAGTCAAATCAATAAAGTTATGACCCTACTATTTGAACTCTTCAAGACATTTCTTATTTCAGCTAATAAGTACATAGTAATATGACTATATGGTAACATCTCTCTTTCAAAATCTAGCATCTTTCATTCAGATTAGGTTACTTAACAAGATGATAAATATAGAGGAAGGTATAATATAAATATGCTAAAACTGTTTTCCTTCTCACAAATTAGGACCAAGGTTACCTAGTATCATAATAAAGGTAAATAACTACCAAAGGATGTGGTGCAGTGAATGGAGCTGCTCCTTCTTTAACCAGAGGTCTCGGCTTCGAGCCCTAGGAAAGGAAAAATTCTTGGTAGGGAGTGCTTCCTCCCAAATGGGGCCCTACATGGCATGAATCTAAAGATTGGAAGGACTAGGGTGAGCTTAAAATGTTGAGGCAAGAAAAAGAAGATGGCAAATTAGACTACCCTTGGAGCATTTACGTTTCTTCTGAATTTTATCAGCAAGGACAACCCACCATCCATCTACCTTATGTTGCTTTCACTTATTGCACTAATAACATTATGTCTACAAATCCATATAAACAAATCATATATTGAAAACAATCACCCAGGAAAGTATACCATAGAATTTGATCAACACAATTTTATGAACAAATAAAAAAGTTTCATAGGAAGCAAATAAAGGAATCACAGCAAATAAAGAAAACAATAAGAAATAGATAGATTTTAGCATAATATAACAGGTTGTGTGAAGATAACTTCCAAATTTCCTGTTAGATTGGACAGAAGTACGATACCAAACAAATTCCTTAGAGACAAATTTTAGGAAAGTCAGTGGAGAATGTGTGTACATTCTACCATCAACAAACTCCACTCGTGCAATTTCACTGGATATGTTTTTGTTGTATATATGTTATATATATTGACACACAAACTAAGTGCAACAATTTAGTTTGTAAATAAGAAGAATATAAATTAAAGACAAGAAGAATATTTTACTCTCCCTAATACAGTCAAGATGATTTCTGAGTGTGGATACATTGTCGAATTGTTGAGCGAGTTATCATGGAAACAAATATGTTGTCCCAAATATTATTATTAGTGATTTGACTTTACTAAGTAGGGAAAAGGTTTTCAATACTGCTAGTCATCTTGCATTTGAAGATTTACCTAGCTTGGTTGATTAGACATTACTGGATATGGTATGTATGTTGAGGGAGGTCAAGCCTGCTTTAACAGTTGCAGAAGCAATGTGATGCCTGTTACTGTCGGACTTCAACCTAGTACATGTATGTACAATGGAAGGCAAACATCTTGTTGAGTTATGTAGTCAAGAATGTTCTAGCGATAGCTCATCTGGTTTGAAACTTTCACAATCAAAGACTGGAGCTTCTGAGAATACTCGACCAAACCCGGATAAACAATAACTATTAAGACCTTCTACCCTGATTTGTCAAACCTTTTAGTCCAAATTTAATGTTGCTAGTGCAGCCTCTCAAGAACTCGAGTCTAAAAATTCATACGTTCCTCAAGCTGTAAAAGGAAAAGGAAGTTTTACATCTCTTTCAAAAGCAGAGGCTAAATTAAAAGCAATAGTTCTAGAAGACAAACAGGGGGCTGGTCGAAAGGCCCAAAATTCCAAGCAGGATTTATATAGGCGAAAGACATATCTCTTTGATAAGAACTACAGAGGCTATAAGGGTAAGAACATAAATGCAAACATCACCCTGTCTAGGGCAATTCGGCCTTAGACAAGACACTAAACTTGTCGAATTCTTCTGTGCAACAAAGAAGAGTTCTCACTCTAAAGTAAACACTTTGGTTGAAAGCAGTAAACCTTTAGAAAAGGAAAGTGCTGATAGTCCATGCCTTTCCTAATCAATTGCATTGGCAACTGGCAGTCTGATACCCCTATGCAAGATAATGTAAAAAGGATTTCGTTAGCCTTGGAGCCTAAGCATAAACACCCAAACAACATAATTATTTCTTCTTAGTGCTATAATATATGCTATATACCATATGCTGAGTCTCTAGGAAAATATTTCTCTCAAAATGAGAAAAGTGAAGCTATATTGCTGCTAACTTCCTGTTTGAAGACATTGCAAAAAGAGATCTAAGGGTAGTCTGATTTCCTAAAGGAGAAGATAATACAGGCTACTCATAGGGTTTGGAAGGACTAGGGTGAGCTTAAAATGTTGAGGCAAGAAAAAGAAGATGGCAAATTAGACTACCCTTGGAGCATTTACGTTTCTTCTGAATTTTATCAGCAAGGACAACCCACCATCCATCTACCTTATGTTGCTTTCACTTATGTTATTTATTTGATGGTGAGCTCAGGACATGTCTTGGCCCCTATCTTATTCTATGACTAGTGGTATTATTCGACATCTTATAGACATTTGTATGAATATATGCTACATATTGTATTTAGAGATTATGATTATCTTTACCTATTGGTTATAGTTATTATGAATTGATTGTTAGTATTATGATATGTTGTCGAATATCCTAAGTCCCATTTTGCCCGCATAGAGTGAGTGCTCAATTTCTTTCTACACTGTAATTACTTTATTTCTAACTTAAATTCAATTTTCAATGGTGAAAGCGATATCTAATAATTTGAGACATTACATTGACTTTTGAAACATTTATATACAATTTATCCTCCTTAACTTGAATCTTTTCAGATGACTTGTCTTTAATTTAAACAGAGCTTGTTTAATGCCTTTTTTCAAGACATCTTTTGACTCTTTTTCTACTGTTACCTTAAATCATCCATAATAAATATTTTTAGGCTTATACATTAGGCTATCTGAACATTTATTTTTGAACTATCTCAACATGCTTTCCTCATCTAGTTCTCCGTCGAAACCGCTCTTATCTTATTTTGAATATTTCATTTCAAATCCTATATCTAATATTATGCCTAATATAATGCCATAAATGGAATTTGAAAAAAGTGATGTGTACGTAGACTTAACCCTGTTATGTGTTTCACATTATAATTAAATCCAATAATGAGAAACAACGAATTGATATATAAATCATGAAGAATCCAGCAATATTCTTGAAAAATCAATAGAAGAGTGGAAGAGAGTAAAATGGATAGGCATGATTTGTTGATAAACAAAATGACTGGAAATTACAGAATTTCTATCTATTTCTTGTTGTTGCATGTTTGTGACCCGAATTCACTCAATACTTAATACCTCTATGTATCTAGTGATGAAAGAAAGTAACAGATATAGAATAAACTGTCTCAATTGAATTTATAGCAAAATGGATGGCATAACAAAACTAGTGTAGACGAGATTGCTACTAAGAGTTAAGTTAGCATACTAGAATTAATCATGTGAAGATGATCAATTCTCCTACTTCCTTCCCTTCAAAGTTCAGTCAAATGCTTAGTTTTTTTCTTCCTATATGACTTCCACTATTTCAATATGAATTGTACTCCTTCTTGTAACGATGCATTTTTTTTCTTGTTATTCCACAACTGAGAAATAGGGTACCTGCCATTGGGGTTATACTCATTCAACTCATAAATATTTGTTTATAATAAAGCAACGTGATTTTATTGTACTACGATTGGAGGTTAACATGTAAGCCTTAGAAAGTTTTTCATTATCTATTTTTGTCCACCAAAGGTGCCTCGATGGTTCTAATATTTGTAAAAGTATTTTTGTAATATGAAGATGATTTCAAGCCCAATAAAGTCTGATCGTGGTAATGAGTTTGAAAATTCAAAGCTAGATGGTTTTTAGGCAGAGGATGGAATCCACGTTGATTTTTCACCTACTAGAACTCCCTAGAAGAATATAGTTATGGAGGACAAAAGTAGAATACTAGAAGAAATTGGAAGGACCATGCTAATTAAATTTAGACTGGCAAAGAATTCTTTAGCTAAGGCTATCAACATTGCCTGTTATGTAACAAACAAGTGTCTGATCAGGTCTCTTAAGAACAAGACCCCCTATGAGCTCCTATGTGGTAGGAAACCCAATATAAATAACCTGAGGGCTTTTGAGTACAAATGCTTTATACATATAAATGGCAAGGAGGAAGTTGAAAAATTGACTCAATAAGTGATGAGGGTGTTTTTGTTGGATACTCTACCAACAACAAGGCTTATGAAGTATTCAATAAAAGAACTCTCTATATTGAAGAAAATGTACGTGTAATCTTTGATGAATCTAGTGATATGAAAAACATCTATGATAAAGAGTATTCGAACGTGGATGAGCTACTCAAACTTCAAAAGGACATCTTGGTTAACAACCCTTCAACTAATCCTACTATACAAAATGATGATAGAATTAATGAAGGTGATGCTAATGGAGAATCTTCAAAGGGACTTGGTGTTTCCTCAAGAGACCTTGAGGTAGATGATGCTGATCATGATTCAATACTGGAGACTGCTCAACTAGAAGAAGGAGATGATTCTAACACTAGAAGGAGTCGGGATTAATCTATAGTAAGGATGTCCATATGGAAACATCAATCATCCCATCCTATGGATAATATAGTCTCTCATTTGGACTTTGGGATCCAAACCAGGTCAAAGATTAGAAACTTGATGTCTTGTGCTTCTATTCTATCCTCCATTGAACCCAAAACAATCAAAGAACCACTTAAGGATGCAAATTGGGTAAACTCTATGCTGGAAGAATTGCTTCTATTTACAGAAGCAAAGTGTGGCATCTTGTTCCTAAACCCTCAGACCGAATTTTGATAGGGACCAGATGGTTTTTTCAGGAACAAGTTGGATGAAATGGTATAATCAGAAGAAACAAGTCTAGACTATTAGTGCAAGGTTTCAATCAGGAAGAAGGCATTACTATGATGAGACCTTTGCTCCAGTTGCTAGAATGGAGGCTGTTAGAATATTGATTGCTTTGCCACTTGCATGGAGTTTAAATTATTCCAAATGGATGTAAAGAATTTTTGCCTCAATCAAGGTTCACATATTCAAGATAGACCAGGGCCAATATCAAGGTATTTCACAAAACAACGTTAGATTAACTAGGGGTTACGAAAGAAAATGCGCATGTAAAGCTCAAATATTTGGAATAAAGGATTAATTACTTCATCTGGTTGGTCATTTAGGCAAAAGTGGACTCGCTTAAAAGAACAATAGCCTAAGATCCTCTCCTAATCAACCATATCTCCACTCTAATCTTAGAGTAAAAAGGCAAGTTCTGAGTCAGTACACAATGCAAGAATGTGACAAAATAGGCTCACACAAACTTGGCATCACACACAAAATCAACATTGACTCGCATGGCATGCTTCAAAATTCAACTTGCCTTCTCTTTATCAGAACAAACATTGCCAAATAATCATATGCGAGATTGCACTGACAACCAACAATCTCAAAAATGTTGAGGGTACCCAATTTTAAACATATTCATAAAACCAATCAAGATTATGCACATGCCAAAACACAATAATCACTATATAATTACAAATTATCTACACTGCCTAAGCAAATCGGTTAAACAGAAATTAAACTTGCATAAGGAAAAAGAAACACGGTAAGAAAACTTTGGGATCAAAACTAGGAGAAGTTATGGACTCAAAGTTAATTAGACGTCACCCTAATCCATAACTTCCCACACCCCACCAAAAGAAACTACTTTGTCATATATATACACGAAAAACCAACAGTTTAAAAATAAAACATCCAAAACATAATTAATACCAATATTCAAAACAATACATTTAAAAGAACCCAAAAACTATTATAAAAGTATTATCTAAAACAAGGAACAAAGTATCGATAAGTATCAGTAAGGAAGGGGGTCAAAAGTACCAAACATAAGGTGCTCAAGCACTGGCATCCATCTGGTCCTAGGTTCTTGGGGCTCCTAGGATTCGATCTCCTCCTTGGTGGTCTAGGTTGCAGTTGTACCTGAGCTCCCGGGTCCTAGTGCTATATGTTGCTCCTGGTCTTTCCTATAGCCACCATAGCTAATGAGTCCTACACTACTGCAGCAGTATTCTGCTCCTCTAGTGCTACAACCTCATCATTAGTCCTGGACCTCTTTTGCTCATCACTAGGTCATCACTCTCGAAGGGCCTCTTCCCATGGGCATGTGGGTGGTCATCAAATAAATCAAACATATCATCACCCACTGGTGCCTCCTTCGGGACTGCTATTGGAGCCACTAACATCTTCAACAAGTTAACCTTAAACTTGGCTAACTCCTTCATCTCTGCAACCATGTCAGCTGATCGTGCATCCTTGAGTCTATTTTGGACCCTATCCTCGAAGGCATTTACTCTGGCATCCACTGCTCTAACTCTCTGATCTGTTATCTCATGAGCGTATGCCTTGGGCCTCTCCACTGAGTTATGAACTGTCTGAGAAACCCATGGTTTGAGCTGGCTTGTCAACCTGGTTAGCTAGAGCTCCGTCTTCACTAACCTACACCAATGCCTGAAAAGCAAAAGTAAACATAAGAGCAAAGTCTACAAAGTCAACTTGAGCAGCGAGAGGTACTGGTGTAGGTATATCAGAGGATGGCATCGCCTCTGTATCAATAGCTTGAGACAACTCTGATGCAACTAGAGTAGAACTGGTGGTGGCTGGAGTGGGCTCCTGAGGAGAAGCTGCTCGTTATTAGGCCATTGGGTTTTCATTAGCCTTAATCAGGCTGGGATTGATAGTACACACAGCCTCTACATGTGGGTCCAAGTAAAGAGAGACATGTACCCCTGCCTTATTACATAATCAGTGTATCAGGATCAGATAAGGCAATAAGGTTTGGATACGAATCACCGACTTATGAATCTGCTTGGCTATGACTAAGGCCCAATTAATCTCATAGCCAGCTAGAATGCTGGCTAGTCGTACAACTCTCTCTAAGGTGATCACATTATCCGTAAATGTAGGCTTGATACACCAATGGATAATACACTACCAAAATTCAGCCTAGAATAAAAGGTGGGATTTCACGATCTGATCAGCGTGGTTTGTGACCTACGTAGGCTTAAAACCCTCCTCGCATATTTGGCTGGCTATCCACTTGAGCAACTCAATTTTTATCTCCATATTCCTCTCGTTCACCGCTTTTCTCATCTTCGTGATCCTATCATCATATTAGGCAGTGGAATGAGGCACTCTGTACTTTGGCCTGAACTGAACCCTCTTGATAGTCTCTTCAGAAATTTTAACAACTTTACCCCAGACTAGAACTTCTCGAAACCTCGTCTTCTCTATAGCTTTCTTCCCTCTAGGAAGTTCTTAGACAATTATGGCATAGTAGGCTGCATAGAATTTCTGAACTAGATATAGGGCATACTTGCCCAACCAATATGAAATCGACTGTAGCCCATGTCTATTGATCTCAACATCTAGACCTGGAACCCTATCCAACCCGGAGTCATTCAGCCTCGACTCCTCATAGAATTACTGGACCAGCTTCCCATGACCCTTTTGTTCCAACCTCTTTTCATATATTTACTTCATGCCTGGAACATTCCATCTAGTGTTTCTAGAGTCTGTGGTAGTGACAGTAGAAGTAGGATCTACAGGAGGTTGAGAATCAGCCTTATCATGTTGGGTCTGCAATGCCTCAATAGACCTTGACTCCAAAAGTAAGAGGCAATCATCTAACCTATCTTTATTACCCTTCTTTTTAGACTAGGAGGGACTATCTACTTCTATTGAGACCCTTGATCCCGAGACCTATTCAAAGGTGGATTTTCTTCTGGGTCAATGTGCACATTAATCTCTTCATTTAACCCTTCTGACTGAACATCGTCCGATGGTTCATCTCTCAATCGACATCTCAAAGTTGTGATAGCTTCTTTTTTACCCTTTAGAGGCATTGTACCTGAAATTATACCGTATACCACTAAATAAGCACCAAAATGTTTAGCCAATAGGGATTCACACAAAAGAGTAAACAAAGAGTAATAAAATCAACAAAAGAAAACATAAACAAAATATACTGAACCAGTTGTAGGTCCGCAGATACGAGGCATAGGTACAACTTATATGGTGACATATGAGTCGTACTATAGCCTCATACTATCAAGGTGCCTGTAAAAATAATATTCCAATCAAAATATGATGCTCAGGTACAACTCGTAGGATAAACTAAGAGTCATAACTTAGGCTCGTTATAATGAAAAGAATACAATTTAGAATAGGGCAGTTCCTATAAGTCCCTCACTACGATTCATATTAGGGACTACAAATCATATGTAGGTCTCATATAGTAAGTGTTAAGGAACCATATATGACTCTTGCATACTACGAGGGACCACTATGACTCGTAAGGTGACCTACGAGTCATAGGAGGTCCTTGTAGTAGAAATTCGAAGACACCTGCGGTGCCTGTAACCTTTCCACATGAACCAAATATCATTAAAAACCATAATTAAATATCATCAAAGAAAAATATCATCTTAATAACTCAAGCACACAAGGAAACCCATCATCCAAATATGTCGACCCCAGATAAGAGTTAACCTACAAAGATAAAACAATCCCCAAATTACATTCAAGATATGCCCAAGAATAACTAATTTTGAAACTCATAATCACTAACAATAACACACATCAATGGAGATACAAGAGAGTTCACAACAAATCCATACAAGGGTATCTTGAATTAGAATATGTGAACACATACCAATACCCCCAAAGTTCAATCCCGACATGAGTTTGAAAATTAATCAATTAAAAATCATGCATTAAACTTATATGATCCACTTGCCAACATTATAACCATCCAACAAGAAAAATCACACAATTTAAAATCATGTTAGGGGGTTTAACATTGCCAAACCCTAATTCCTATGCTTATACAACCATATTCTCATGAACAAACCTGATAATACCATTACTCACAATCATTCACCAATATATATGAACCATAGCAAGTGTGTGTAACTTTAACCAAGAAAACTTACTGAGTGAGAGAATGAAAAAAACCAAGAAGCACTACGAGAATAATGGAGTGACCAAAACCCTAGATGTACACTCTCCTCGAAAAACATGTCGAGATTTGATGAGAATTTGGTTAGAGTAGTGGAAAATGGTGTTTGAGAGGTTATGGGGGGAGATAAACCATTTAAAAGAGGTAAATAAGAGGTCAAATGAATATTTGACCCTTGATATGCCAAATTAGGTCGACATTAAAAATTCATATTTCGGGGCTATAAAACCTCGGCTAAGAGTCATAGGGCTTCCTACGACTCGTATGTCCTGGTCTCATAGCAGAACTCAACACTTAATAAAATTAGAATCATACCTACTCATTACGAACTGCACTTACGACTCGTAGGTGACCCTACGAATTGTAAGGTTGGCTCTAGTGTGTGTGCCAATTTTTAGTCTTTACTATTTCCCTCTACGAGGCATGAATACGAGTCATAGTATGCACTATGACTCGTAGGCTTGGGTGTAGAGGCTGCTCCAACTATAATTTCCTTTAAATCTTTAGTTCTTGATCTTTCCCTGCAAACCAAACCTCAAAATACTCCAATGTCCAAAATAATACAATTGATTCAATGACTTAACACTCAAAATAAACATCAAACCACTTCCTAACAATTCAAACAACCAAAATAAACTCAAAATAATCCAAAAACTTAAAAGATACTTGGGTTGCCTCCCAAGATGTCACATGGTTAAAGTCATGGCTCGACTTTGTCATCATGAGTACTCAGACTTCCTCAAGATTCGGTGAGCTCTAGTCACCACTTCTATGATCTCTCCTCCTAACTTATTGAATATGCTCCAACTATTTAGAAACCTACTCAACTTGGCCATCCATCTTTTGAATTGCTATCGTTTGTTGATCCACCTTGTAATTTATCTTGATGACATCAAACTTAATTTCTTGAAGCGTTTCCTCTTGCTCTTCCACTTCATTCATCAATTGTTCAATAATATTTTCAACTTTTTGGGGGTTTTCTGTGGCCCATTGTTGATGTGGTAGCTTGATCGAACTGACCACACCATCCCTTTTTGCACTACTAGAGCTTCTCTTGATGCACAAATAGGAGTAACCGGTTGATCTTTATATTATTGGTACACTTGGCTCACTGCAGATAGTTTGTCCATGTATGCAGTGACTTCGTTAAATGATTGCCTTAACAATGCCCTACAATCTCCTCCAAATAAAGCATCAGCATGCATTTGTTATTTGGAGCTCAGTGTTTGGTAGAAGCTTTCCACTAGTTCATCATCCGATAAACCATGATTTGGCCTCTTCCCCGAACACTCTTTATATCTATCCCAAGTTGCACCCAAAGACTCTCCTAATACTAGTTAAAAGTTGACAATCATATCCTGCAATGGATGCTTCATAGACTCTCTATACATGGTAGACTACCATGTATTGCTTATTGTCTATTTAGATTGAGCCATCGCTTGAGGACAAGAAATAATTCTAAGTTGAGGGTGTTGATGTACTGTTAAAATACAACACATTTGGTGCCTAAAACAAGGGATTTTGTCTGTTCTCATTATAACTTTTTATAGTTTTTATGTGTTTTGTGTTTGTTTTTGCAAAAAATACAGGTTGGCTTAATCTTAGGGAAAAATAGCAGATTTTGTTGAATTTGAGGACCTACGAGATACATTACGAGTCATTGCCTAAGCTATGAGTTATAGGGGATGACCGTATTGATTAACAATTTCCAAAATCAAAATTTGAGAAATTAGAGTTCAATCATATGAGCCTAGGGTACGAGTCATAGACCAAACAATGACTCGTAGTATGGATTGTAGTAGTCAAATCCAAAATACCAGGTGCTGACCATGAAAGTCTGATTATGACTCATAGGTCAACCTATGAGTCGTACCTACGAGCCGTAACTCCTCTCAACCAAATTTTCTTATTTATTGTAAGGTCCTTTTTTGTAAATAGTATAAATAGTATAAGTTAGGGTTTTTAGAAGGAGAATGAGATTGTACAGAATAAAATATCTTTTCTAGAGAGAATTGTTTGGGAGCTTAGAGTATCCACTTAGGGTTTCACTTTGAAGACCCAATTTGGGGATTAGAATCACTTGTAATTTAACTCAATTATTCAAGCTTGTGAATCCAAAAATCAAGGTGGTTATTGTTCTTCATTTTCTTTAGGTAATCTCTCAACTATTTCTATTTTATTCATTGTTTATGATTTTACCTAAGCTATGAGTAGCTAAACCCCCACAACTTGGAGTTGTGGGAACCATGAGTAGCTAGTTTGAGATAACCTGGATTATTTGTATTTTTTTAATTGGGTATTTACATGTATTATCCATTTTTCTTTGGATTGCTTGGTTTTTGGTGGTGACCAGCACCAAACCCCTCCTAGTGTCATGAAACCGACCAAGGTAGTAATGAATAGGAAAAGAAAAATGAGTGACAAAATTTGATTAATGTGTTCTCGTCTAATCACCTAAAGTCAACCAAGGAGAGGTTGACTGGGACAATAGGTAATAGTTAGTTGGCACACTATAGTTGCCAACCAAGCGCCATGGTGAATTTCGACCTTCGTCTTTACCAAAGGGTTGAAATAACCTAAGTTACCATCCTGCATGCAATGTCTTGATTTAGGTTATGTTATCTGGGGTATTTGAGTTAGTGAATTATAGGGAACACAATTCCCAAGTTGATCCTCAAATCGATTGTGTCTTTGTGATTGTTAGTTTAGTTTTTGTAGTTATTTCAGTCTAATATGCAAAGCCCTACCCCCCTTTTAGAGAATATTGTTGATTGATAGTTGAAATGATTGTTGGTGTATCAATTTAGTCAAACCCTATATTCCCTGTGGATTCAACCCTAGAATTTGGTTAGGTTTATACTTGATAGCGATCACTTTACTATTGAAGTTTGAACATCAATAAGTATTCTTGTGGGATGTTGACTTAACACCGAATGGATTGGGAGCATCAGGGTTATCCCCTTGGGCCTCTCCCTTTCCTTGAACTATTTGCCAGCATAGAAATGGTAGCCATGACCGAAATGAATGAGTCATAAGGGATGGTTATTTATTTATTAATATGATATGAATTTGGAAATCCTTCTAAAATGACTGAGTTGTAAGGAAGGTGGCCATGACACCGAAATGACCAGATCGTAAGGTGTGGTATAGATTACCTTTGTTAAGTAATCTTCTCTCATTCGACGGGAGGTTAACATTGTGCATATTTATGTAATAGATCACGTGAGTATGAGATGTCAGTTTTGGTTGTATCTCCAATATATAAGAGCATTTGCATTTTATGCATCATGAATTTTATGGCATATTATTATACTACTCTTCATTGGATGTATACTTCTTTCTATATTATGTGTCCTTGTCATTTAACATTGAATACCGATTTGATAAGTCAGATGTATTGTATGCCCACATACTTAGCACATTCAAGTATACTAGCGTGTACTGTTTGCCTACATGATCTAACCATGTAGGGACTGAAGATTACTTTCATCCACTATTTGATGGCTAGATCGAATTTGAGACATTTATTGTGGTGAGTCCTATCTTCCAAGGATAAGAAGTCATCCCTCTACATATGAAGTCTTGTTTAAGTTATTTACTTGAGGGTAAGCCTGGGATATGTCTTGATCCCCGTCTTTCTTATGACTAGAGGCATTATTGGACATCTTGTTAGACTCTTTTTGAATCTACATGGTATGTGTTGTATTTGGAGTTTATGATTATGGTTATGTATTTGATATGGCTATTATGGATTTATTATGAGAATTATGATAAGTAAGTATGCTTTGATGTGGAAATATGAAAGATCCTAAGCCTTGAATTGCCCCTATAGAGTGAGTTATACTTACCCACCTCTTAGTCTTTATGCACTACGTGTTATCTGAATCCATGTTAATCCCTTCCCCTGTGATATTCCCATAGCGTTAGTCCAACTTTTCCATCCCTTAGAACTATGTGTTTACTATTTGTACATGCTTCCAAACCGATTATGTGAATATGGATACTTTGAGGCTTTTTTGAGGACTCTCGGGTTGTCATTCATCAAGTCACTCCTAGACCCTAGGTCCAAGTTGTGATAGGGTACCTGCATTTTTGTGGTATTAATAAGCAAAGGGAGAAGTTGTGGGTAAAAGAGGCAATGGATTAGTAAAAAAAGGAATGGAAGTGGCGACTGATCGACAGGTTGTGTTTACATCGAAGGTTTATTGAAGGGATTATTATAGATTTTTTAAGTGAGGGGTATTTATGTAATTTAACTTTAGATTTTTACGATTGGTGCTTTTAAGGTAGCATAGATGATCAAATTAGGATTTTTATGACTTTGTTTTCAAATGATGCCATTATATATTGGTTGTATTTATACATTGAAATATGCATGAATTACTTCCAATTTATTTGAATTGCATGATTACGTGAGATTTCAAGTATGATGATTTTGAAAACCATGCATGGTGAACTTCAATTATGATTTAAATGATCTTCAATTCAATGATTATGCATGTATTTACTCAATTATCATGATTTTGGATTAGATACTTATGAACCTATGCTATACTCCTATCTCTCATCACATGATCATATATGTACAAGGTTTTCAAACAAGCTTATGATTATGAATAGGGGAATTAGGACAATGAGGTTAACCTGGGGTCTCAACGAGGAGATTCAAAATTATTAAAGGCGACCTATGACCCTAGTATGCTATGAATAGGGACTTTAAGACTTTGAGGTTAGCATGGGGTCCTTACGAGGAGATTCGGGATTTTGAGAGGTGACCTAAAATCCTAGTACAAAATTTAAGACCTTGAGGTTGACTTGGGGTTGTTCGATATGATGTATTACTTTTGGCTTGTATCTCTTATGACTTTCATGTTTCTGTTATGATTATATCTTAGCTTTTGCTTATGTATTACTTCTTGTTACCTTGAATGCTTATGCTATGATAAGAAGGCTAGTTTGAACTTTCCTCGGGGATCTCATTCACTGTATTCCACCTAGAGCCTAGCTTGGGTCGTGACTCTGTTACTCTATCATAGTGCGGCAATTACTTTTGTCCGTTGGTGGCTTACTGACATTTGATGCCATTTTTATTACTTTGTAGATAGTGATAAATAGTTGAATTTGGTCAATCATGACATATATTTCTAACAGAAAAACTCTTTTATTTCGTTCTTATAACCTATGTAATTTTTAAACTATTTATCTATCCTATTTACTTCTCCATTATCTTCCTATTAATTGCAAGGTAGACTTCCATAGGTGATGGTATTCCTTTGTTGTGGGATAAAAAATATAGAGTTTATAATATTTTTCAAAAAAAAGTTCTTATTAATTGAAATAGGGTAGTTCATTTTGTGGAGTTTTGGACTTAACGCTTATCAAGAGTTTGTTGGGTTATAATTTAGCGAAAATTACACCAGCCCAAAATATTTGTTTACCACTTTTTTAGTCCAACTTTATAAAATTATTCAAAATAGCCAATTCGGATAAAAGTATCATACATTTGATGTAATTTAGCCATGATTTATCGTTATTTCGCCATGATGAAATCATTGCTAGATAATAGTATTAAGAAAACTTTTTTGCTGTTTACAATTTTTCGTTGCTCTTTTTTAATAATATTTTTATTTTCTAATTATTTTACTCTTTTGTGGAAAATGAATATTTATATCATTTTATTATTTGTTATTTATTTTTATTTATTAAGGTGAGAGTGTATGATAATCAAATAAATATCGATACATTACATAATTATTTATATAATTTGATACATGACTACACATATTTATTCAATATCAGTATACACTACATGACTATTTATACAATATTGATATATTACAAATACACTACACAATTGTTTATACAAATATTAATACATTACATAATTAGTTATACATTGTATATGCATGCACATACACCATTTATACAATACTCATACATATTTATTCATTATCTATACAACATTGATACATAACATATACACTATTTAATTGTTAGGTATTGAAAACATTTTAAAAATTAGTTATTTTGTCATGATCAAAATACGCTAATAAAAAAATAAAAATAAATTGTGACTAATAAAAAAATAAAAATAATGCTATGTCACGACCCAAGCCTAGGGCCTAGGCATAACATGGCGAATGGGAACCCGAAGGAACCCCAAACAAGCCTCTTAAGCATACATGGCACATCCTTGGTTACAGAAGCATAATTAAACAACAAACACATAATTCTAGGAGAAACGTGACTTTGGACTCAAGTTATGGGGATGTTATAGGGAAGAGGATTGGTATGAATACATAACAAATAATATCTAAGGGACGGGTAAGTATGACTCACAGTATGGGGGTATTACGGACTTAGGAGTTCCATCTCATCAACAACATACAACAAGCATAAGAAGGGGATAAGGACTAATGGAGTTGTCACGACTCAGACCTAGGGTCTAGGAATGACATGGCAAATGGGAACCTAAGAGTCCCCAATAAGCCTCAGAGTATCCAATTTCACATCATCGGTTCGGAAGCACATAATGATGTAATAATCACATAGTTTGAAGGGACGGGAAAGTACGACTCACGCTATGGAGATATCATAGGGATAGGGATTAGCATGGATACACATAGCACATAACACATAGAATCTAAGGGGCGGATAAGTATGACTCACTCTATGGGGGCAAAATGGGACTTAGCATCTTCCACATTTCCACATCATAATATAAATACACATCATATCATAACCAATATCACAATAACCATGTCTAATAGATAACCATAATTATAATCTCCAAATATAAAACATAACACATAACCATAGAAGAGTTTACATGTTGTCCAACAATGTCTCTAAGTCATAGAATAGGACGGGGGCCAAGATGTGTCCTAGGCTCATCCTTAAAGTAAATATAACTAAGCAAAACCAACATAAGGTAGATGGATGATGACTTGTCCTTGTAAGATATGACTCATCACAACTACTTTCACAAAGTCGAAGTAGCCTTCAAAAGGTGGATGGATATAGTCTCCAGTCCCTACATGGTTAGATTATGTAGGCAAAAGGTATTCGTTAGTACATTTGAATATACTAAGTATGTGGGTAATGCATATGAACGTATTAAACCTGAATTCAATGTTAGATGACAAGGGCACATAATATAGAAAGAAGTATATACACGAGGAGTATGATACAACAATATGACATGAAACCCATGATGCATTCAATGCATAATACTTTAATATAGAGGGGATGAGATCTCAACCGACATATAAGACCAAGCAAGCTATTACATAGAATTCTAATGTTATCCCCATACCAAATAAGAGGTGGTCTACTTGAGAAAGCTAAACCACACTTCTGCTTATGGGCCTCCCATTTTGGAGAAGTAACCTTCCTTATAAGCCTCTTATTTCAAATAGAATTTTCATATTATATCATATCAAAGTTTGTAACTGCACCTTACAGCCTCCCATTTTGGTAAGGGTTACCATATCAAATACCTATGTTAGCACATAGTTCAAGAGAGAGGAAGAGGACCCTTAGGGATAGCCCTGATGCCTCCAATCTCATTGGTGCTAATTCATCATCCCATAAGAAATCATATATGTATACATGCTTTCAAAAGAGGTACAAGTCATTTCAATGAATACTTGATCTTAAAAGCCAAACATACTTCATAATCATTCATACTTGGGCTCAAAAGCCAAATCATACTTTTCATGCATAGGAATAACTCATTCACATATATCAAGATGGTGTAAACACTCGGATATCATAGATATTTATGTGATTACGTTTTGGTCATAACCATATGTAAGCTTAACCCACCATATAATTTTCATCAAAACCATATGTGAGCTTAACTCACCGAATAATTTCATCAAAAATCAATACTTATGTATGCATATTCCATGAATGATATGAGAATAGCATGGGCAATAGAGATTCAATATTTAATCAACAATACAACATGAAATTCAAGTAAATACATATGTAAATCCACATTTAAATCACAATTTAGATTACCTATGCTTAAATCAAACTTTAAAGGGATAATGCATATCCAAATCTTCATCATATTCATACAACTCAACATATTAGGGCTTCAATCACTTAAAAAATAATTAAACACAGTCCATATCTCAATTGAATTAAATAAATAATAATCTAAAAGAACCATGTTTAAAGTAAGCTCAGTTTTATAAAATCAAGTGTAAAGGAGTTTGAGGTCTTCATGGTTGAAAGGGACTATGAATCAATCCCACATACCTCATCTAACGAAGAAGAGACAAGATGAATTTGATGAAGAAGAAGGCCCTTCCTTAAGCTCCAAGTTATGCCTTCACTAGTTCACTTGAGGGGAGTTCCTATGAGAGAGCTTGAATAATTATAAGTGTTGAATTGAATTTAATGAGAATAGAAGAGTATAGACTCTTTTTAGAGGTTTAGGATAGGTTAGAAAGTCATAAACGACCCTTAGGAATAGCCAAAATTATAAGAATGTTATTAATGAAATGGAAGTCAAAATGCTGTCGGGGGTCCCGTATGAAGGTCACACGAACCGTGTAACCTACAGTGAGGCTACACTTAGACAAAATTTCACTGATAAAGTTTTGGGACGATGATTTTATACTTTGAAAATCTACACACCAGCGCCCATATGGAAAGCCATACGACTCGTGAAGGATCATACGGATCGTATGAGGTTCATATGTGTAGTGCCTTGGCAAAAATGTGGTTTTCAAGGCCAAGGCTACTCACAGTGCTACACATAGCTAGTGAAGCCTCACACAAGCTGTGTGGGGTACATATCGTATAAGCCTTGGTCTTGAATTCTAACTTAAGGCCAACACTCTACACACAATACCAAGGGCTATCTCAAGGCTCCTCTACACGGTCCGTGGTGACTCACACGACCCGTGGAGGTGCCCGTGAGGTGTCACCTTGGTGAAAAACTTTTTGGAACCAAATTCCATACACGATTAACACCTAAACATGTTTGGGTCTGTATAGGAGTCTTTCATAATACATAAACATCACAAAAGTCAAGGTCATAGCATACATATCTATATCTAAAAACACTACTAACATGAGTTAAACGGGGGCTAAGACATCTCCCGAGCTCACCCTCAAAAGATAAATATCCATAAATATACAAGTCTTAATAGAGCATATAAGTAAATGGATATTGTCCATGGAATGGAGGAGTCACCACAAGCATTCTTGGACAGAACCATCTAGCCACGTGGAGGAGGAGGATGAATAAGCGCTCTGGTCCCTATATGGTGAGATAATGTAAGGAAAAGATGATGCGCTTTGGAATGTACTAAGTATGCAAGGTACAAAGCAACAAGAGACATAAGCCATAATTAAATAATATGCATAATTATAATCAACAGTAACAAGCTCAATATGTCATGAATGATATATGTTTAGTCAAAATATGCATGTAGAATCATCAAGTTACAAAATATATCATACATAGGTGGGAGAGGACCATAACCGACATGCAAGACCAAGTGAGCTGCTACTTGGAATTCCGATGTTCACTTTGCACCAAACAAGGAGTGGTCTAGATTGCTAAGGTAAACCAAACACTCATCTTACGGCTTGGCCTTTTTGAAAAGTGTCTCCATATACCCCTTACCTTATGACATAGCCTTTTTAGTAGGTGTCACTAATTATCTTTACCTTACTGTATTGCCTGTACAGTATGTATGAGCCCATATAGGGAATCAATAGCATGAACCTATGGTGGCACATAGTTTAGTGAAAATGGGAGACTACCAAGGTCCTCTTGGTACTAAGTCACAATCCCACGGAATAAATGAATCAAAATCATAGTTATATTAATCATAGCCTCAAAACATCTTAATTTACTTCTTGGAGTAGCTCATTAACATATAGCTTAAAATGTCAAAGATAGGGCTTTACATCATTCTTAACATTCATATCATGCTCATATGCTCATAGCATACTTTTTAGCCTCTTATTAGTCTCGACATGTATGTCATATGTATCTTGCCATAAGGTATTCATTGCATAAGAAACTTGGCATGCATCTTTAATTAAATCATGGTGGGTACATGTACATAATTTTAAAACCATTCAATTCAAGAGTAAATGACATAAGAGGAGTAAAATAGAATCACTTAAGAATTATTCAAAATAAGCCACCAAAGGCATAATAAGACTTGGCTAGATTATCCTAAAAAAAAGGTGTAAGTTGGATGACATCAAAATCTCAAACAATGACATGACTTATAGCCCATCAATTAGTGTACCAGCTATGCTGGTAACTCATACTCAAAACTTCAAAAAAATATTTTTCCACCAAGTCTGCCCTCTATTCCACTACACAAGCTATGACTCATAGAACAACATACGACCCATATACCTCTTTGTGCAAACCACCGATATTTATTTCAGAATTTATCTCTTAGGCACTGTTTACACCTTCCAACATATGGGACCTTACAATATCTCCCCTTGGGAACATTCGTCCCTAAATGTGTGATGTCGCTCAACCTAACTACTTAAAGGAAGCAAGAACGGTCGTCATCAGCATAATAACCCAACTAGGAGGTTGGGGTCAAATCCCACAAGGAATCATAGTTCAATATAGAAGTGGTTCATTAGACTAAGCAATTGTAGGATTTAGGGGTTGTAATATTTGGAAGTAAGAATCAAACTATACGATATTTAACTAACAATTTAATCTGCAAATATGGGAATTGATCTACCAGCTGGGTCTAAATATTTGACTAGAAGAGTTGATAATAATTTAATAGGCTAGGTTACTTGTAACCTGTGTTCAGCTATAATACACAAGTATTCAACTATGATATCATATGCGGACCGCCGAGGACATGTTTGGCATAAGAAGTCTTAGCAAAACCCCTAATACTTTGGCTATTGAATCCATGGGTATGGATTTCAATTAAAACCCTAAGACATTTCCAACCATTATATTGATTCCACACTCCAATTATTTCGGCTAAGGTAACCATCATATCTAATGTAAACCCCAAGTTTGCAGCCTTGAAATTATACATTATATAAATTCACCCAAATTAACTACAATAAGTCAAAGTATCAAAGACCAACAGACGAATTAAGAAGAACTCATATCAATAGCACACCCCCAACATGAGGGGTTTTAGCCATACATGCTCGAAACTAAAGATTTGATACCAAACATAGCAGCTGCATTCATGGGTAACAATATTAATATAAAATAGTTAATTATCACCAACCAATATACTCCAATTTTGCTTCCCAAGAGCTTGAAAATCTTATCAACCCTTGTACACTAAAGAAGGAAAGGTCTATGTACTATTCTCTATGTAAAACTTAGAAGAATGGTATGTTTTGATATGATATGTAAAATGTCCTTTCTAATTTGATTATATAGTCCATGCAAATATGTAAGAGTTTGTGCTGCGAATTGCCATTTGGCGGTCAAGGACGACTATCACCTAGCACTCCGGTGATGCACCGTATGTTTACTTGACTACTATCCTCTACATCTTCATAAGGCTTCATCTTCTACAACATTAGGTAATAGTTCTTCCCTCTATTGAGTTAGTTTGACAATTCAATGAAGTTCTTATCACATCGCCTTCTTGTCAGGGTTTTGGGACTTTGAGTTTACTACAACTTTAGGCGATCTCCTGTGTCATTCGGTGGTGCACTGAATATGATCTATGATAACAATTCTAACCATATTCTCAATTTGAGCTAGAACATTGGTTGCTGCAATGCTAGGCGTCTCTCTGAGTGTTCAGCGGATCACCGATTATATAGGCGATGTCACTTTTCTCTGCCTTTTTATACTTTTGCTCCCTTTCCATGATTTTGCCAAGTATTGTCCATTTGTGCACTTTTAATCCAATTTCCTAACATAACACCTACATATTCATTAGAGATTGGAAACAATAGCACACTAAGAACAATGTTTTTATGCAAACATTCCCCAAAATGAGTCCAGAATATGGAGTCATCAACATCCCCAACTTAAGCCTTTGCTTACCCTCAAGAAAATCAAATATCAATCCACCCTATTTTAGAGCTTGCAAACAGGGCCATAGGGAGCAAGACATACGTTTTCAGCTTTTTTATCCCTTCTCGAACTTCCACAAACCATTTATGTGGCTTTGAAGCATCGAGAGATGGCTATGGAGTAATCAAAACATTGGTGTGCTCATAATTGTTCATGTAGTTGTTGATCACTGCCTAATGGCATCAGCATTCTGCCCTCACGCCAAAGAAGATCTTGAAAAAATAAGATTATCACACTATTTTCAAAGGATCTCTTCAACTCTTACTCTTTCAATTAGCAAATAACATGTAAGCTTCAACCCAAAGACTTGCCTTTATTCTCAATCGGAGTTCAGTTGACTTTCTTCTGGACTAAGATATCAAAGGATTTTGTTAGGACTGCAATGTAGGTTTAAGTTTAGGTAGGATAGCATATGAACAGTAGTAACTCATCCCTCCTTAAACTGTGCATGTTCTTTTCAGGTTCAAAGGTTCTTTTGGTCCTCTTCTACTCTTCTCCTGTTGACATCTCTTTTATTTTTGATTTATCATCCTAAGTGTATCCTATCTTTGTACTCTTTCTCATAATGTTTGAAGGGTCCTTAATTTCAAGTACTTTTGTTTTGCAACTTTTTCTCAAGCAAAATATTTTTACTTTTTCCTTGCTTTCATTCATTTCTAGGACTCCACACTTACTTTCTTTCATTTTTGTCCTTTTTTCGACCCTTTCATGGGAGATATCCCCTTCTTTCTACTAACACACCTAACTTTTCCTTTGACCACTGCTTAGTTCTTTTCAATCTCAAGGAGGGATCAGTAAGAAAAAATAAGAAATTATCTTTCACAAATATGAGTCAAGGGTTACATGGTTACCAAACAAAAGATCAAGGCTCAAAGGGCTTCACTAAGGACTCATTTCATTGTCAATGGATGTCATTGTGGTCAAATGGACTTAATAGAACCAAAGAAGGCCTAAGGTCCTTTCCTAATCAAGAATCAACCAAGTTACTGCTCAAAACAAATCGATCAAGTTCTAGATATTGCAAAAACATGCATTTCCACAAAATTTCTAATCCCACATTGGCAAAATGGATTCACATTTAAACAATAACAACACACTAGCAATTTTCGATCATCGTATATCCAAGCTCAATTGCTTACATAGTCAACTCAAGATCTATCAAATCCATGCATGGATTGATTTATCAAGGAAAGACTAATTTAGTGAGTGACTATATACTTCTCGTCTATGGCACCATCTGAATCAAAGATATGAAACATCAATGCTCAGATTGCTAAGGATTAGAGACACAATATTAGCATTAGAATGACTTTTCATATATGCACAGGGTTTGCCAAAATTTAAGGATATCATTTGCAACCACTCATCCATTCAACTCAAAAACAAGAAAGAAAAGTAAAAATAGCAAAACAAATACTACTCTATTACATCCAGAATTAAAATTTATTTACGGCCCAAAAAGTTAAAAATTATCTTAATATTCATCAACACATCAAATTAAACACCACTATCACTCATAATAAAAACATAAAGTAGTAATCATCCAAAATATAGGTAACTCTACATGCTCACCCCTCCTAAGAAAAAAATTGCCCTCAAAGTACAAGGGACAATAGAGATTAAGCATAATAAGAAAGAAATAAGTATGAGAATCCCCCTGGTTAGATTAATCCTGCTACGGTGGTTGTGGAGTTGGAGAAGTGGTCATGGGAGAATTAATGTCCTCAGCTACCAGTGTACTCTCGAGATCAATCAAAGGTCATGCAGGCTTAGGCTCACTCATATCAAATGTGCCTATCATGGACTTGTCCAGAAGAGGTTCTACTTTCACAGTGTCCAAAATTTATCTCTATCCAAGCTAGCAAATCATAGTCCTCTTGGCTATGTTCTGCTCCTACTATCTCTTCATCAGTCTCCAGGGTGCTCACCTCATAGGTTTCTTCACCACTATCACCCAGAACATTCATGTTTAACTTATCATTAGGGACTATAGTCATATCCACTTTAAGTGGTTCTTTTATCCCATCAAAGAAAGTGCTCAAGTTCGTAGACCGAAAAGCTCCTACAACATCTCTCATGCGCCTTCCAAAAATGCCCTATAGTATATTTTATGTATATCTTAAAATTTATGCATGATTTTGCAAATCCGACATCATATTCAGTTTCATCAGGTAAATTATGTAGGAAAAAGGTGATCTTCAATTTTTAGATGACCCATAGCAAAAAATAGTTCTTTGGGTGATTCAGGGTTTATCTAGAGAAATATGTGACCAGTCTGCATCGCAAACTTGTCTCCTAGTAGTGTAAAAATGGCCTAAAATCATTCCTAGGCCAAAATGTGAAGGAAAAATTGAACTTCACATGTAAATGTACTACTTCTTAACAAGTTTGCATCACGGACTTTCTCACACTATAAGTCAAAAAGTTCCTTAAATTTCCTATTTCACGTAAGGATGCCTATATATACAAGAATATTTTACTCTTCGGCCATTTTCAAGCCCTAGAAACTCTCCCAAAAATCATCCAAATTCTTCATAATTCCCTAATCTATATTCTAGATTTCTCAAGACACTTTTTGAATTACAAGAACTTAAATGAGGCCTCAAGTTTTTATTTAAAAAAACTCCAAGTCTAATATGTGGGCTTCATTCATGGGGATTCTTCCACCCATAAAGCCAAACCTTCTCGTTTACAAAATTTCATGATTTTTAAGGTTGAATTCTTTATGGATAAATCTTATCATTCACTATATACATGAATTAAGTTAAAATTCATCAAGTAATGATTTGATTATTCTTGAATACCATTGAGGTTTGAGATTATGATAGATTTTATGATACTAAAGCTTCGCACTTTATGATTCCATGAAAGTTATGAAAGAACTTGTAAATTTTAGTTGGATTTCATGATACACAAATTGGGGTTTTTCTACAATATTGGTGGGTTAATTTGAATGACTTCAAAATGAATGAATTTTACTTTTCTCATGTCTTATAAGATTGAGTTGCATTGTTTTAAGCATAAGTACACATACGCACCATATTTTGATCAAGTTATGTGACAAGCTTCTATGTTGATGAAAGTCTTACTATAAGATATGTGCATTATGAATATTGAAAACGTTGAAGGGCTATTAAGTATGCTATGAGCTCACGAAAGTGTTATGAATGTTAAAAGTAATGTGAAGCCATTTTATTTGAATTTAAGAAGCTTAGTATTGATGAGATACTATATAAAAATATTATGATATGATGTTTTGCCTATAATAATTATAAGTATGATTTGAGTATTCTTTAGGAATTGTGACCTAGCACCGACCGAACCTTGGTAGGTAGGCACTGTCCCTTAAATATGTTACCACTATAGGTTGTGAATCGCTTGTGACATAATGAACTGAAAAGGGGGAGATCCCATAAGGTACATGCCACTTAATATCCGAAAAAGGGTGGGGTTCCCATAAGTCTTCTATCCTCTATTATTCAAAAAGGGTGATGTTTCTATAAGGCTCTTACATTGTAATTTACCAAAAAGGGAGAGTTCCTATAAGGCAACAAAAAAAGATATTGTTCCCCTAAAGTATTTGTGAAATAGTTATCCAAAAAAAGAGAGGTTCCCATAAGGGGAGTGTTTTGTTTACCTAGGCAAAGTGGACCACTACTTTATTCGGTGTGAAGTAAATACCGAGATTCTAAGTAGTAGCTCACTTAGTCATAATTGTCGATTATGGTCCTTTCCTATCTAAGTATGATATAATTTATGATTTAGTTTTCCTCATGCGCGTTTTGGCTAAAGCATTGATCATTCATGTCATATTGAGCTTATATCCATTCACTATGTATATGCATATTGTTTAATTGTGGATTAGGTTTCCTTGTTGCATTGCACCTCAAATACGTAGTATATTTCAAGTACTAACGCATACCTTTTGCCTACATAATCAAACCATGTAGGGATCCATGTGGCTAGCTGGATTATTTGAAGATTTATATTGGTGAGTCCTCATTCGGGGACAATATCCACTTTACCTTCATGCTTTTTGTTAAAACCTATCTATTTTGGATATTTATCTATTAAGGGTGAGCCCAGGAGACGTCTTGGCCCCCATTCTATTCGTATTAGAGATATTGGTAAATATGAGAATGTATGTTATGAACTTGACTCTTATTATGCTTATATAATTATGGAAGACATCCCTTAGTCCCTTTTTCCCTTCTATGCTTATTGTATATTGATGATAAGATGGAAGTCCCAAGTCCCTAAAACATCCCCATAGCGTGAGTCATACTTACCCGCCCCATAGAATTTATTTGTTATGTGATTTATGCAAATTCTCTTCCCTATAACATCCCCATATCTTGATTCCAAGGTCCCTCTTCCATTAGAATTATTTGTTACTTGCTTGTGATACACCTAAATTTACACTCCAAAAGGAATAGTAAAGCGGTTGTTGATCAAATATAAAACCTAACTAGAGTTGATGTTGATACCACAGGGAATGTGTGAGAATAAATCTATTAGCATCCTTTTTTAGATGTAATATTTATTCCCAAGATAAAGCACATAAAATAAATGGGGGTTTTGGTTTTTTTTGCAAGTGACATTACTAAAGTAAAGTAACAAAAGAGTACAAAGACTACTGCATTTCAACAATTAATGTGAAGCTAGGACTGTGTTCCCCATGACATCTAATGCGATAGCCGAATCGACATGGTAAACTCATTCAGGATTATGTATACAAGATCTAACAAGTTATGTAACACTTAATTCACCTTAGGGTCCTTCTTAGATGTATTTCATTTATCACCTTTCATTCTCAAAAAGTATACTTACTAACCCTTGTTATCGACCCCAGAATACTCTCACCTTTTGGTCTCAAGTACTTAGACTAGGTTAAAAACCCCAAATTTCTATCGTGGACCTCTTTTCCTAATCACTACATCCCTTTTCGGCATGTAATGAATACAGGCTAACCCTAATACATTGACTCATTAAGGAAGGAAGAAGTTAAAGTGAAGAATTCTATGATATATGCGGTAATCAATCCTAACATTTACCCCATATTTGTCTATCTTATTGATTTGTCATGGTTCTCACAACTTTGGTTCTGGGTTCATCCTAACATATTCAAGAAAGGTAGCCCACAACAATATGAAGAATTCATGATAAGGAAGTTACTATTGAAGAATTAATGAATTCACAAATTACAATCTCGAATAAGATAATTGAAATCCAATTGTTCAATGAAATTGAAAGAAAAATAGTGTTCTTCTTGTGTTCTCTATCTCTAGTAGTCCAAGACTCGGTAAAAATGGAATAAAAATAATATATATACAAGGAAAACCTAATCCAACTTAAAATAGGAAAAATAATGTTGTCATGGGTACAGACCACAACATGGCTCGTGAGGCACTAGATGGATTGTTTACCAGTCTGTGTGGTGACATTTGTCTTCAGACTTTCATCCTCTCTTCATGCTCATTGACACGGCTCGTGTGAGGTTCAACGGTCCCTAAGACGGACTGTACCCTCGCCTTTGAATTTTTGTTACTTCCCTCAACATCACGACCCAAGTCATGGAGTGATATTTGATCTCTAGGAGGTTGATTGTTGGCCACTGAGGTTACTTGAGTTTTTGGTTATAGGTGGTATTTCTATTACCCTTTTTACTGATGTTATCTATGGTTTTACTTTTTGCGCCTTTGAATTTTTGTTACTTCCCTCAACATCACGACCCAAGTCATGGATCGTGGTTGGGCATATGGCCTGTGGCAGGCCCTTTCTCTTGCCACTTGTACGCTTGTTATTATTTTTGACGGTGTTGGCCTATGAGACCTCATGTTTCTTATCTTCCATAATATGATAGGGTTGCATGTTATATAAGATATATATAATTTTGGATAGGACTTAAGGATAATAAGGTTGCCAATAGGTGGTAAAATCAAGGACTTAATATTTTAAGACAAAAGAATCTCCAAAATACACATTTGGGATTAAAGCAATGGCCCGAGTAGTACCTTGCCCTTAAGGTTTTAAACTAAGTTTCACTTTTTGGATGGGACTAAGAGTGTATAATTTGCTAATAATGGATTTTTAAAGGTTATTTTAATTGTACAAAGGTCATACATTAAGTTTTGGAATTAAGAGAGTTGCAAGATAAAGGTTGGCCAAAGTCATCGTAAGTTTCATTAAGGAATCCTTCTTAAATTTGAGTCAAATTTATAAGGTCATATATCCCAAAATAAAAGGAGTTATAAGGTCTATGACTCATGAAATTGAAGATCTACTTGTTTAGTTTGCAATACATAAAACTATGCATCAAACTGACATCCAAATAAAATGTTATGACCGTTCTATTGGGACTGCCTGAGCAGGAAACTGGGTCATGGGCCAGGTTAGGTCAACATACCTAGATGTCGGCTAATTTGAGCTTTTTAAAGCTCAAAATAGTCCCATTTCATGTCAAACAAATTATAAACTAAATATAAAGTTCTCTCTAGGTCTCCAAGTGCTTTACGTGAGTTTTTCATATTTTTACCATTAAAAATCACCCCCGTGCCTAGAAATGTGTGCTTTAAGCTTTTCAATTGCTTTCCCCTCCTGTTAGCTGTGTTTGGGGATGATTTTGGGCTGAAAAAAATTGTGTTCTTATTGGTTATTGTTGGTTTGGAGGTAATGTATTTCGACAATAATTTTGGGGCTCCTTTATGGTCATTTTTACGAAGTTCTACAGACATTTCCTCGCGTAAATACTATGTGGAGAGTCTAGTCATTAATGCTTAATTCTGGACTATTTATAGGTGTGTTTAAACTGTGTATATATAGTAGTTGTGAAGCTTAGGATGTAAGGAACAACTCTTATGAAGAGACTTTGGGCCATTGGAGGTCTGTTGGAAAGGTATGTTAAGGCTAAGCTTAGTCCCTCCTTTTAGCACAAAATCTGGGAAGTTTCTCAAAACCTCAAATGTGATATCTTACTATTTTGTCAATAGAAAAACCTTCTGTAAAAGGCATTGGCATCACAACTGAGTTATTTTTATGATGGTATTAGGTTAACATTCCTTTCATTCACTTAAATTGAACATTTAATAGCTATATATCATTTTGTCGGGTTTCCTGGTTACCTATCCATTGGTTCGAGGTATTTCTATTCTTGGTGTAGTGTCATCAAAATAAATGTATATTACAAAGGGGATATAGTATTCATAATCAGTCCTTCTTCCATAAAAAAAAATAATTGAAGCACTTAACAAGTGATGCATTATTTTCCAATAATCTCTAGCGTAATGGTCCTATTTAAACTACTAAGGCACTTGATTCTATTTAAATACTTTTTTCACTAATTGACATGAAACCAAGTATAAGAATTATGTAAAGAACCTTTATGAACACTTTTAGAGTTAAGACCTCATTCTAAATGTTGAGTTAAGCTATCAAACTTATTTAGAAGACACGTAAGATCCTACGAGTCATGTGTATATGCTATGATAATGATTATGATGTTATGAGGATAAGTGTACCAGTAAGTAAAGATTAGCTAAACTTATGTTATGGTCCACAATGTGCATTCAATATTCGTATCATACATGGCACATTATGCATGGACTCTGAGTTATAATCAGTGGTATGGGGCCTATTTGCCCAAATGATTATATATATATGTATATGGTATAGATGGCCACGGGTTGGCAAATGAAATATCAGTTCGCTATCGAAAATGACTACCATTACTAGCATTTAGTTAGGTATGTCATGCATTTGCTTTTATATATATGTATTCACGACATGCGATACTCGAGCATACCATGATATTTGATCTCTAGGAGGTTGATTGTTGGCCACTGAGGTTACTTGAGTTTTTGGTTATAGGTGGTATTTCTATTACCCTTTTTACTGATGTTATCTATGGTTTTACTTTTTGCCATACATGCCAGTACATGTTTATTCATACTGACATCTCGTTGCCTAGGGATGCTATATATTATTTTGTGCATGCAGGTTTCAGATAGGGACTCTAATCAACCCCTCCACTAGGAGCCCAGTTCAGTTGTGAGTTAGTAAGCTCCATCTCTTCCTGGAGCTTTCACAGGATGCTTACATTTTGTTGTACAGGATGTAGCCATTTTGTGGTACGAGGCATGGGAGAAATCTAGAAGGCCTAATGCTCCGCCAGCAGAGTGGGAGGACTTCCCTGAGGCATTTCTAGCCCATTACTTTCCATGGGAGGCTCGTCTTGACTAGTTTATCAATTTATGGTAAGGGGATATGAGTGTAAGGGAGTATAGCCTTAGGTTAAATTCTTTGGCTAGATATACACCAGATATTGTATGTACCATGAGCACCACAGTTCATCGTTATGTGGATGGTTTGGGGGATCATTTGATCAAAGACTGCAGGATAGCCTCTTTACAGGATGGTGTAGATATTTCCCATATACAGGCTTTTGCTTAGACTACAGAGGACCTTTCTCGTCAAATTTGGGATGGCCGTAGAGATAGGGAGAAGAATAAGAGGGTTCGTACTATGGGGACTTATAGGGAGCCACAGGGTGATTTTAGGCCTCCTTTTCACCGATATCCACCTCTGTCAGTGGGTAGTTCACCGCCACAGATACAGGGATAGTGATTTGATCATTATATTTTGTCAATGCTGGGGTAGAGTTCATGCCCGCCTGAGAGTCCTCAATAGGAGCGCTCTGCACTAATGAGACAGCCTGTTTCCTCTATGTGCACAATCCAGTAAGCTTTATAGTGGGCAGTGTAGAAAGGGTTCAGGTGCATGTTACCATTATAGGCAAACAGGACATTATATTACCAAGTACCCAGAGTTAGGTAGAGGTTTAACAACTCAGCCTTCAAGATATATTGCAGCCTCTTCATTCTCAGTACGTGCTCCTCGACCAGATCAACAGCCTACTTAGGGCCATGGTAGGGGGAGAGGTAGAGGAGACAGCTCAGGTTCTACTGGTGGCTAGAATTGCTTTTATGCACTCATAGGCTAATAGGATTCAGAGACATCTCTAGATATCATCACAGGTATATTGATGATATGTTCTCATGCTATTTATGCACTAATAGATCCTAGCTCTATATTTTCATATATTACTTCATTCGTTGCTGGTAAGCTTGATATGAGACCTGAGTTATTGTCCGGGTCAGTTAAGGTGTCTATGCTAGCTGGTGACTCACTTGTAGCTAGTCATGTTTATTGAGGTTAGACAGTGTTAATTAATGAGCGCCCAACCTCTACTGATTTAATTGAATTGATTATGCTAGATATTGATGTTGTTATGGGTATGGATTGGTTGGCAGCTTGTTATGCTAATATTGATTGTCAAGCAAAGCTAGTCCACTTCCATTTTCTAGGTGAGCCGGTCCTTAAATGGAAAGGTAATGTTGCCTCACCCAAGGGTAAGTTTATTTCATATATAAGGGCTCGGAAGCTGATAGCTAAAGGTTGTAGATACCATCTAGTTCATGCTAGGGATATTGATAAGGATCTGATGACCCTTTAGTCAAACCCTATTATGAATTAATTCCCAATGGTATTATTCCCTAATGAGCTTCTAGGGATTACTCCTGAAAGGGAAATTGATTTTGCTATAGATTTGTTCCCCGATACGCATCCTATATCCATTCCTCCCTATAGAATGGTGTCATGACCCAAGCCTAGGGCCTAGACGTGACACTACGAATAGAGAACCCGAAGGAACCCAAAACAAGCCACTTAACTTATCATTACATATCATTGGTCACGGAAGAATATAAACAACATAAAAGAGCAAGAGTAGGGGGAAACGGGACTAAGGGCAAAACTTGCATAACGTAATAATCAAGAGGCAAGAGTCAAGTGTATATCATAGACATAAAGAATGGGGAAACCGGGGCTAAGGGAAAAGCTTGCATAATGTCATGGTCAAAAGACAAGAGTAGAAAATCATATTATAGATACATAACATGTCCAACAAACACCTCTAATACATAGATAAGAGAGGGGGCCAAGACAAAGCAACCGGGCTCACCCTTATGGTTAAAATAGAACATAAGAAAGAATGTCTCAATACATAATAGGAGCAACATAGACCAAGGTCCCCGAAGTGGAGGACTCACCAACTAGCTTGAGTAGTATTAAACTAGCCACGTGGAGGAGCATGATCAACTTGGGTGCGCGTTCCTACATGGTGATATCATATAGGTAAGAGTATTTGTTAGTACGTTTGAATGTATTAAGTATGTAGGATGCAATGCAATAAGAATTAGGCATCATACTCAAAATATGTAACAATAGGCAATAGGCATAATATAACAATATGACATGTATGATCAATGCATAAGTAAAATATGCTTAAGTAACTTATGCTTATATAGGATATCATATGTGTAGAAGAGACCAAGCTAGATTTTCAAGGTACAAACCCCTTGGTGGTTGATGATGGTTTCACCCCATCACCCTGGCAGTGTGGTATAAACAACTCATATGGTTGACGATAATAATCACACCTTATCACCACGGTGGCGAAGTATAAACTCCTCACATGGTTGATGAGTACAAACCCCCACCTCTGTTACTCGGGCTCTTATCCCCCCGGATTATGTATGGTCTAATTCAACACTTTGTATAGAGTATATAATATACATAAGCTTATTTCATCATCATATCATCATTCATATCATATCTCATGCTTTGGACCTTCAACACCTCAAGAAACCACATCTGGACATTTTATCAAACACTTAAGAGTGTGTGTAATGCTAGTATAAAGCCATGAAATATAGAGATGAAATCATTCAAGAAAATCCATTGTAAAACCATCAATCAATACCTTGTAACACCCTCAAGCAACTACATCAAAACCCCTCCTTGAAGGAGAACCTTAGCTTGGGATGAGGGTTTGGGACTTGAGTTTGGAGAATGAAAATATGACCAAGTGTTTGAGTGAGAATTGGGAAATCTTTAGGATGGTATGAGGGTTAAATAAGGCTAAGTGTAGGTTAAAACATGTTTGGGAACACTTAGGCCTTAGACTTAGAAGTCTTGGACCGAACATTTTACATAGAGGCACGTCGCGAGGGGGTCGCGGATTCCTCTCGTGAATTAGCACCTTGAAAATTTTTAATTGCTAATCTTTCACTCTTAAATCGGGGTTAGACCTTTTTCACCTAATTTTGACCCGCTGAACAAAAATATGAAGGATTTTTGAAATAGCAAATGGATTTTGGGATATATGGAATTAAATATTTCGGGCATTCCGATGCATATTTTGGATACCTTTTAGGGGGATTGTTTCAATATCTCCCCCTTGGGAACATTCGTCCTTGAATGTAAAAGATACTACAAGACAATAATCATCATAAACAAACCATCCCCAACTAAAATGCAACATTACATTTAAAACACCATTTTCAAAATCTCAACATAAGTATAAAATCATCATAAACTTGCCAACTTAAACATGAATGCATATGAATGACATAGGGGCTGAAATACAAGACTTGAAATCACATAAGGGACGTAGAATTGGTACCTTAGGCTTGTGTGGAGTGGAAAATATAAGGATACCACTTTTGTATGTCCGCTTCGGCCTCCCAAGTAGCAATTTCAATTTGTTGGTTTCTCCAAACGACCTTAACAGATGCCACCTCCTAGTTCCTCAATCTCTTTACTTGCCTATCCAAAATCCGAAAGATTTGTTCCCCGATACGCAT
>DF360892.1:0-10642 GCA_000787875.1 Solanum virginianum | reverse complement strand
TACTTTCTCACAAGTCAAGATATCCTAAACAACACCCACAACATCAAGAGGCACAATAGCATTAGGATCACCAACACATTTTCTCAACATAAACATGGAACACCGGATGAACCAAATTCATTTCACTAGGCAACTTCAACTCATAAGCTACCTCCTCTTTATCACCTCATAGGGACCAACATATCTTGGACTCAAATTACCCTTTTTACCAAAGCGGACCACACCTTTCACTGGAGAAACTTTGAAATAGACCCAATCACTCACTTTGAATTCAAGGTCTCTTCTTCTCACATTGGCATAGGATTTTTGACGACTTTGGGCTGTTCTTAACCTTTTCCTAATCATCTTAACCTTCTCAAGAGCCTCCGTACCAGATCTGATCCTAATAAAGACACCTCTCCAACCTCAAACCAAACAATCGGTGATCTACAACATCTTTGATGAAGAGCCTCAAAAGGAGCAATACCGATGCTAGAGTGATAGCTATTATTGTAGGCAAACTCAATCAAAGGAAGATGGTCATCCTAACTACCCCTCAACTCCAATACATATGCACTAAGCATATCTTCAAGGGTTTGAATTATCCTTTCGGCTTGGCCATCCATTTGAGGGTGGAAGGTCGTACTAAGGTGAACTTTTTTGCCAAGACCCCTTTGAAAAGACCTCCAAAAGTGTGAAGTAAATTGTGCACCATGATCTGATATGATAAATAAAGGAACCGCATGTAACCTCACTAACTCAATACAACCTTGCATATTCTTCAGCCCCATAGGTGGTCTTAACTGGTACAAAGTGAGCTGATTTCATCATCCTATCAACGACCACCAAAATGGAATGAAAACCTTTTCTAGTCTTGGGAAACCCAACCACAAAATTCATATTAATCACCTCCCACTTCCAAGTAGGAGTCTCTCAATCTTGGGTTAGGCCACCTGACCTTTGATATTCAGCTTAGACTTGTTGACAACTATGGTAACCGGAAATAAATTTGGCAATGTCCCTCTTTATACCTGATATAATGTTCACGCTCCAATAAGAAAGCAATCGCTATCAATAATTAACCTAACTAAAGGTTAGGGTCGAATCCACAGGGAATACGGGGCTTTACTATAGAGATTCACTGCCTATCATTTCAAGCATTGATTACTAAAATCTCTAAATGAGGGTTGTCTTTGTAATTCAAGAATAAAAATAAAAACTAAACTAACTATGCAGGAAGACATTCAAATTTATGTACAAGTTGGGGATTTCGTTCCCCATGATTCATTCACTCAATTACCCTAGACAACATAAATTTAATTTGGAATTTGTATGCAGGACTATAACTTAGGTTCTTCTAGACCTCTTGTGAAGGTGAAGGTCAAATTTCACCATGGCCCGTGGTTGGCAACCATGGTGTGCCAACTAACTGTTACCCATTGTCCCAATCAACCTTCCCTTGGTCAGTTTTGGTTGATTAGATGAGAACACATCTATCTAATCTTGTCATTTACTTCCCTTTTCCTATTCATCACTACCTTGGTTGGGATCATGATAGTAGGCAAGGTTTAGTGCTGGCCACCACCAAACAACCATCAAAATGAAGAGAAATAAATAATATATGCAAAACCCTAATCAAAGAAATGCATAACGTCTAGGTTATTTTGAGTCAACTACTCATGGTTCCCAAAACCCCAAGTTGTGGGTGCTTAGCTACTCCTGCGTAAGGCAAAATCAACAATAATGCAAATAAATGACATAGTTGAGAGTTTACCCAAAGCAATGAAGAACAAGAATACCTTTCAAGTTGAAAACCATAAGCTTGCATTAATGACAAATGCGTACAATGCAGGGTTTTCAATTTCCCAAAATTAGTTCTTTCAATTGAAATATAAATAATCTACTCTAAACCCTAAAAAATGCTTCTAGAATATTTATGGAGTAGCTGTGTCTAGTCGGGTCTCTCTCAAAATAAACCCTCACTTAAAGTCTATATAGTGTTTACAAATTTAACCCTAAAATTTGCATAGAAAGGACATCTAGTAGCTGGTATGTTTGATAGTTACGACTCGTAGGGTCACCTACGAGTCATAATTGGTGTCTTGTAGTCAGCATCTTGGCATCTTGGACTTGACTGGTATGACCCACTAGTTACGAGTTGTTGCTTGGGCTACAACTTGTATGTTGCTCTCATAGTCTTGGTCTTCAATTTTTTGGTCTAACATTTTGGTTCTTTTATTCTTGCTATGAGTCCACCTGTATGAGTCGTAGTGTGTCTTATGACTCGTAGGCTGGGCTCGTAGGGTTGACCTTCACTTGGCAGATTTTTAAGTTTTTTGGTCTCTGATTTCTTTCTATGACCCATTCTACGACTCGTAGTTTGGGCTATGACTCGTAGGTGGGCTCGTATGTCCTATGCTTCAGTAAAATCTGTAACTTTTCTTCCAAATCATGGCAATCTAACTTTTCTGCAAGATTAACATAAAAACACATCAAAACCCTGAAAAGTTGCTTTGAGAACTCACAAAATCCCTTGTTTTGTGCATCAAATATGTTGTATTTTGATAGCATATCAACACTCTCAACTTATAATTGTTGCTTGTTCTCAAGCGATGACTCAATCTACGCAAACAATGAGAGATACATAGTAGTTAGACTAATGGCATATATATCATTTTCTTTGATTCAGGTACCCAACTCTTATTTTCAAAACTAGGATTGTAAAGTTATTTAGCAAATCGGAACATAATGATGGTATGTCTGGCAATCCAACTATGATAAGCTAAGGAGTATTAACCTTCCCTAATCACTGGGTTAGTCATATGGTAATTATTTAGTGTCAATGCCCTCACTAGAAAAGAAGTCCCTTTTTCTTACTCAAAGTACATTCAGAAATCAGGGACTGTGGAAGCATTCTCACTCTTACAATTGAAATTCCTGCACAATGGCTAACACTATAAGCTTGCCTTTATACTCATTTTTTGGTTTGGTTCCAAAGTGGATTTGGATCACTTTAGGACTTATTTGCTTGTAACGTGGGCTCATGGGTTTTTGGTATGGTGTTTTGGGCAAATAGTGACTAAAATCTATCCTTGAACCATGTTTATTAATACTTTTTGCTTTCATAACTCCAACCCTTTACACTAACTCCTCCCTTATTTCTCCTTTTTCAAGCTTTTCCCGAGTGTTTTCTTTCTCTTTTTCAGTTGTGCCTCATTTTTTTGAACTCATTTTTTGCTATTCTTTTGAATTTAAGGCACTCTTTTTTTTTCTTTTTTCTTCATTCGGCTTATGATTTCTTCATTTTCTTTCTTTTTTTCTCAACTAACTATCTCATTTTCATTATTTTACCATAATAAGGGCTACCCTCAACTTAGGCTTTTAGCCTGAGGTGAAGCATACAATATCTATTCCCCAAACCAGGGCCACTATTTGTAGCCACCCTCAACTTAGGTTTTTTGGCTCAATCAAGGTTCACATATTGAAGGATAGACTAGGGCCAATATCAAGGTATTTCATAAAACAAGGCTGAGTTAGCTAGGTGTCGAGAAAGAACATGTACATGAAAAGCTCAAACATTTGGATCATGGGATCTACTATCACATTTGGTCGGTCATTTATGCAGAATTGAGTTCACTAAAAGAACGAAGGTCTAAGATCCTTTCCCAATTAACTACATCTCCAGTCCAATTTTAGAGTAACAAGGTAGCATCTGAGTCAATACACAATGCATGAATACTACAAAGTAAGCTCACACTCTTATGGGATCGTATACATAATCAACTAGACTCATAGGTCTTGCTTCAAGCATCAACTTGCCTTCGCTTTATCAGAATAAACATTGCCAGATAATCACATGTATGATTGCAAAGATAACGAACAATCTCAAAAATTTTGAGGGTACTGAATTTTTATATGCCCAGAGCATTTAATGACTACTATATATATGCCAAAAGATAATGACTACTGTATATGTATAAATTATCTATACTGATGTAAAAGAACACATGACCGAAAACTTCATGATCAGAAATTAGGGGTATTTATGGACCCTAAGCTACTTAGACTTCACCAAGATCCATAACTTCCCACACCCCATTGAAAAAGTTTGTGCATTTTCCTTAATGCACCAAATCAAGAAATAATAGAGAATATAGGGGTAAAATAAAACATGCCTTGGGTTGCCTTCCAAGCAGTGCCTGATTTATTATCGTGGCTTGACTTAGTTTATTTGGTTACTCAGACTTTACCAATTTCTCAAACCTTGCTCCTCCATAGGTTTGCTTTTTCTTCCACCTTGAACTTATGAATTGGACCCCTAATTTCTTTTCTAACTTTCTATCATGCTCAAAGGGTGGTGGTATGAGAATGAGGGGACTGAGTACTAGATATTTCTTGATCTTTGGAGTAGAGGCTTCGAATCTGAAGCTTCTTGTAGACTGTAAGGGGCTTCAAATTTATGCTAGCACCAAGATCATATAGTGCGCTTGCGAAATCCATGTCTTTACTTTTGTAGGGTATGCTTGGCATCTTCTCTGCTGACTTGATTAGAAGAGTGTTGATGGATAGCTATTTTAACATGGAGAGAGAGTGCTTAACCTTGCTTTCCTCCTTTCTCTTCTTGAGTCTTTGAGGGAAAGGAGGAGGAGGCCTTGGGATGGGCTTGTTCTTTTTTTGCTCTTCAATTGATTCATTTACCACATCCTTGCCATACTCGTCTCCTTCGACTACATTCTTATCACACCTACTAGTGACTTTTGTACATTGCCTTTCATCCTCAGAATTTTGCACTGTATCACTAGGCAATGTATCACTCTGATGTTGCTTAAGTAGAGTCGATACTTGTCCAAACTGTTTCTGAAGTTATTTAATAGCCACAGAATGCGACTCTATTTTTTCATTAATATTTGCAATTTGTTCTCTCATTCCACGTAGAGTCTCATCCTGTGTCTCGGCCTTCTTCAAGAGGTGATCAAATATCTCCTCAATTTTGGAGTTGCTTGTGCTTGCATCGTGTTGGTTTGGTGGCACATAAGGATTACTTCTGGAACCATCTCTACTACTCTACTCGACGTTTGGCCCCCTGTTTTTCTCATAATAACCACCCTGGCTATCTTTGTAAGCACATTTTCTTCTATAGGTCCATTTTTGGTTTTCCTGACCTTGGCTCCACTTGTCTTGATTGGACCATTGAGCGTTGGGCTGAAAATTCCATATTTGTTTAGCGGAATATCAAGTGTGCTCCTCATAATATAGTTCCTCGTGGATGAGCGTACATGGAGGCAAATGTTATGATCAGGGACACTTCGCACATCTTCTCTTTTTTTTTTTATTATATGTCTTGGAAAGAAACAAAACAAAACAAAATAAAAAAAGGTAATATACCGGAGAATCTAGTAATTAATACTTGAATTAACTAATAGTGAAATCAGGTCAAGAACCTAGTCTGTATTCCTCGATAACGGCGCCATAATTTTGTTCTGATGTTCACGTTCCAATAAGAAAGTGGTCGTTATCATTAATTAACCTAACCAAAGGTTAGGGTCTACTCCATAGGGAATATGTGGCTTGACTTTAGGATTTCACTACCAATCTTATCTAGTATTTATAACTAAAATTTCTAAAAAAGGAGGGGTTTTTTGATTAAAAAATTGCATAAAATAAATGCTAACTAGAATACGAAAAAATGCTCAATTTTGGAAACAACTTAGGAATTGTGTTCCCCATGCTTTGTTGACTCAATTACCCTAGATAACATAACTACAATTAGTGAATCACATGCAGGATGGTAACTTAGGTTCTTTTAGCCCTCTTGTGAAGGCGAAGGTCGAATTTTACCATGGCGCTTGGTTGGCTACCATGGTGTGCCAACTACCCATTACCTATTGTCCCAGTCAACCTCCCCTTGGTAGGTTTGGTCGATTAGATGGAAACACATAAACTAAATCCTCTCATTTACTTTTCTTTTCCTATTCATCACTACCTTGGTCGGGATCATGATAGTAGGCAAAGTTTGGTGTTGGCCACCACCAAACAATATTAATCATGAAGGGAAATAAACAATACATGCAAATGCTTAATCATAAATATGCACAAAACCTAGGTCATTTCAAGTCAACTACCCATGTTTCCCACAACCACAAGTTGCAGGTGCTTAGCTCCCTAATTTTTCTCGGTTGTAAGACTTATTAAAGGATTCACAGAGAAGATAGAGATTTTGTTTACCAATTTACTACTTGTCTTTCCCTCCTATCCAATGATTGAAGCTCAACAAACTCTTAAAATAGTGGAAGCTGTATTAGTTGTTGACTATAATTTAGGAATTTCGTTATCATAGGGAGCTACTCATGGCTAAAGTAAAACACACAAAAATGCAAATAAGAGACATAACTGAGAGTTTCACCAATAACAATGAAGAAAATAGGCACCATAAGTTGCAAACCCACAAGCTTGATCAATCAACAATGCATACAAAACAAGATTTGAAATTTCCCAAAATGAGTTTTTCAAGAAAGAAAAAATAAACTACTCTAAAACCTAAGAAAACCTTCAAAAATATCTTGGAGTAGTGTCTCTAGTCGTCCCCTCAAAATAAACTAACTTAAATTATATATAGTGTGTACAAAATAACCCTAAAATTTACACAGAAAAGACAGCTAGCAGCTGATAAGTTTCGCAGTTATGACTTGTAGGGGAACCTACGAGTCATAGCTGGGGTCTTGTATCAGAATCTTAGCGTCTTGGACTGAACTGGTACAACACATAAGTATGAGTCATTGCTTGGGCTATAACTTATATATTGATCTCATAGTCTTGGTTTTCAATTTTTGGTCCAACATTTTTGCTCTCTGATTCTTGCTACGAGTCCATCTGTATGAGTCATAGAGTGTCATATGACTCGTAGGTTGGACTCGTAGGAGTGACCGTCTCTTGGCAGATTTCTGATTTTTGGTCTCCTATTCCTGCAATGGCATAACCTACGACACGTAAGTGGGCTCATATGGCCTATGCTTCAGCAAAATTTTTAATGTTTCTTCAAAATCATGCCAAGATTAACACCAAAACACATCAAAACACTAAAAGGTTGCTTTGAGAACTCACAAAATCCATTGTTTTAGGCACCAAATATACTGTATTAGATAGCACATCAGTCGTAACTACTGCCACTAACTTTTATTATTTATTTTAAGGTCCTTTCTATAAATAGTATAAATAGTATAAGTTAGGGATTTGAAAAGAAAATCAGATTGTAGAGATAGAATATCTTTTCTTGAGAGAATATTTTATGGTTTAGTGTGGATACCTAGGGTTTCATTTTGAAGACCCAATTTGGGGATTTGGAATCACTTGTAATCAAACTCCATTATTCAAGCTTGTGAATCCAATATCAAGGTGGTTTATTGTTCTTCATTTTCTTTGGGTAATCTCTCAACTATGTCTATTTTATTCATTGTTTATGATTTTGCCCAAGCTTTGAGTAGCTAAACCCCCATAACATGGGGTTGTGGGAACCATGAGTAGCTAGCTTCTAATAACCTAGATTATTTGCATTTCTTTGATTGAGTATTTGAATGTATTATCCATTTTTTTTTAGATTGCTTGCTGTTTGGTAGTGACCAACACCAAACCCCACCTAGTGTTATGATCCCGACCAAGGTAGTGATGAATAGGAAAAGGAAATGGGTGACATAATTTGATTGATGTGTTCTCATCTAATCAACCGACTCCGACCAAGGAGTGGTTGACTAGGAAAATAGGTAATGGTTAGTTGGCACACCATGGTTTCCGACCAAGCAGCATGGTGAAATTCAACCTTCACCTTTATTAAAGGGCTGGAAGAACCTAAGTTATCATCCTATATGCAATGTCTCAATTAGGGTTATGTTATCCAGGGTAATTGAGTTAGTGAATCATGGGGAACACAGTTCCCAAGTTGCTCCCTAAATTGGTTATCTCTTTGCTTTAGTAGTATAGTGTTTTTATTTACTTCACTTCAAATTGCAGTCCCCTTCCAATTTTGGAGAATATAGTCGATTGGTACTTGAAATGATTGTTGGTGAGTCAAGGTTGAGAAACCCTGTATTCCCTTTAGTAGTATAGCAACCGCTTACTGTTGGAACATGACCATCAAATTTATGGCGGCGGCGCCATAGAATATGACTAGATTTTTGACTTAATTTCACTAATAGTTAATTCAAGTGTTAATTTCTACATTCTCTTGTATTTTACTTATATATATATTTTTTGTTGATTTTTGTTTGCAAGGTATACTGGGTTTGTATGCCCAACACAAGGAGCCAAGGTAATCCTTAGTTAAAATCAACTTGGAGATCTACCAAACTACGAGAAGAATGACCTAAGAAAACAAGGACTTCTCGATTAATGAAGCTATTGGTCAACATGATGAAGATGTGGGTAAACATGAAAACCTACCTCAAAGGGAGAATAGGCCACACCATAGGGATTTCATCGAAAATGCATATGGTTGGAATCAATATAGGTTGAACCCTATGGCCATGGATGTCATAGGAACGATAGTGTTGCTACCACTATCGACCAACACTAAGTTCACCATGTCTAGTGGTCTCCTACAAATGCTTCAAAATCATGGTTTGTTTACGGGGCTACCTTCAGAGGATCCACATAGTCATCTTCATAATGTTGCATTTGTTTGCAATAGTGTGATGGGTACATAAAATCTCTCGATGGATGCTGTTGGTTTACGAGTGTTCCCTTTATACCTAACTAAAAATACAATAATATGGTTGTCAGAACTCCCACAATGTTTGATCACTAGTTGGACCAAGTTACAAAGAGCCCTTTTTGAGAGATATTTTCCGAGGTCCAAAAAGCTTAAACTCAAAGATCAAATCAACAATGTCAGCAATTACTGAGTGAGTTGCTTAGTATAACATGGGAAAGGTTCACCAAGTGCTTGAGGATGGTTTCAGATCACAAAATTGTTGATGGTGGGTTAGTGGAGATCGTCTAGGGCTCTTGACGAGAATAGTCAAGCTTGTGCCGATACCATTATGGGAGGCATGTTTCTTGATTAACCTTTTGCATGAATTACTGAAAGAATGGAGCAACTGGTCAAAACAAATAGAGTATGGGGCCAAAGAGAGAGAAAGAGAGGTGCTATGAAAACCTCATGTATGGTGAGCACAAATACTGAGCAAGCAAAGGTAAATGAGGAGATCATGCAACAACTTGCTTAACTTCACATAAGTATGGACTTGGTGTTTAAGCAAAACTAAGAAAGTGTTCATGTGGTGATTCACCAACCTCCAAAGGCGCCCATATATGAAGAATCCTTCTTTGATGAAGATTCTTGCTTTGTGAGTAGTCAAGCGGCAGGTTTCTGAAACAATGCCCAAGGTTCAAGGTAATGAAATCGGATATTTTTAGTATCAATCAAAAGATAAAGTCTCATTTAGTGGCCATCAAACAATTGGAGCAATAATTTGGGCAAGTATCTTCTTAATTGAACCAATGCTAAAAGGGCATTTTTCCAAGTAACATAGTTCAAAATCCAAAGAATGATGGGCATTGCATGGCAGTCATGACAAGAAGTGGGAAGAGCACCATAGATCCTCCAATGCCGATGGTTGTTGATGAAGGTTGTGAAAATGGTGTTGATGACAAGGTCAAGGTTGAGGAAGAAGGTTTAGATAACAATGCGATGCAAAGCGAAGATGCAAAGGTGCAAGGAAAGACTGAGGTTATCTCAAGACCTCCACCTCAAAGAAGGTTTGGCTAGCAATAGGATGAAAAGAAGCAAGGAAAGATCAAGGTTATCTCAAGACCACCACCTCATTTTCCTCAAAACTCAAGAAGAAGGAAGAGGATGGTAAATTCAAACACTTCCTTTCTATATTGAAGCAATTGTCTATTAACATCCCTCTTCTAGAGGCATTGGAGAAGAATCTCGGGTATGCTAAATATATGAAGGATTTGGTAATGAAAAAGCACACTGTAAGCCAAGAGCTTTTGAAAGAGCTCCAAAAATGTAGTGCTATCATGATCAAATGCCTAGTCCAAAACAGGGAATATCCCGATGCATTTACCATTCCTTGTACCATCGATGATGTAGAGTTCGCAAGGGCATTATGTGACTTAGAAGCAATTATAAATTTGATGCCTCTTGCCATTTTCAAAAAGCTTGGTCTTGGTTCTTCTACTCTCATAAAGATGCAGTTACTCATGGCGGATAGAACAATCAAGAAGCCAGAGGGAATTCACTTTGATGTGTTGGTAAAAGTTGATAAGTTTATCTTTTCAGTAGATTTCATAATTCTTGATTGTGAGATTGATTTTGAGGTCCCTATTATTTTTGGGAGGCCATTTTTGGCCACCGGGAGAGCCTTGGTGGAGATGGATTCTGGTCAACTCAGGTTTAGGGCCAACGATGTAGAGGTTATTTTTGATATTCGCCAGTCAATGAAGCACCCAGATGAGCTCAAAAGTGAAGTATAGGCCATTGAGGATTTTTGATAATTGATGATGACTAAGTCAAGCCACGACATTAAACGAGACGCTTCTTGAGAGGCAACCTAAGTATTTTTTATGTTTTTGGATTATTTTAAGTTTATTTTGATTGTTTGAATTTCTAGGTAGTGGATTGATTTTTCTTATGATTTTGAAGACATTTAATAAGTTATGT
>DF360893.1:0-12535 GCA_000787875.1 Solanum virginianum | reverse complement strand
TCAGACTCTTCAGTTATTCTAATACTTAAGTTTTTGTAGCTTTCTTAGCTAGTCTTTTCAATGATTTGTCTGACGAGTCCTTCATAAACAGGGGATATGACTCCTCTTGATGATTCCACTGCTATTTTATGAACATTCTTTGATAAAGAGTCCCCTACTCCCCTACTATATGTAAAACTTTCATCTGTTTTATATCCAGTTGTGTCAACTTGAATTACCTCCCCCCCCCCCCCCCCCCCAAAAAAAAAAAAAAAAACAATTAGAGGGGGGAAACAATTACTTGATTGTCAGTGTATTGAATTCTTTCTAGATGCAGGCAGAATGCTCTATCAGAGCATTGATATCAAAGTAGTTTGGTATGCGTTCAACTTAATTTGGAAGGTCCTTGCTTACGCCTCTCATCTTCTGGATGCCATCATAGTCCCTCTGTCCCTTTAAGAGGTTTATTCAACTTGATATTATACATCAGCGGTTAGTGGAATAAAATATATACATTGGGAACTTAATTTTTAGTTTGACAAAGTAAAAATGATATCACTTACTAAGCCTTAGTTTTAAACAGCTAGGGACCACAATCCTCATTGGCATTTTTTTACTTAATTCAACACTTATCTTAGCCCAATATTACAACATACCCAGTGGAATCCTACAAGTGGGGTTTGGGGAAAAAGGGTAGAATGTACGCAGACCTTACTACTACCTCACGAGGTAGAGAGGCTGTTACGTGAATTTTAATTCTTTCAATTGTGGAAGTCTTATAGAGTGATTAATTAACATAATGGTGCAAATGTCTTGGGAAATGGAGACATAAAAATTTGGATACTTAGTCCCAAATTGCAGATTTTCTTCTCTCGCATTTCTTATTCCTTAAGGGTCTCCTTACCTATATGTATGAGGTGTGCATTCCGATACTTGCAAAGCTAGTCAGAGAGTCCGATAAAATTAGGAGAAATTTCTTTTGGATGACAATATTACTTGAGTCATCTCCTCGCAACCCGAAGCGAGGAGTTATCACTTCCTTGGGGTGGTAGCCATGCACTTTAGAGAAGCGTGCACTTCCAACAATGTTGGGCAAAGTGAGTGAGTGTCTTTTAATCTCAACTTTGAGGGTTGGATTAATATAAATGTTATTGTGTACTAGATGCCGAAATTAGTTTTTCTGTTGCTTTTTGATTATTATATTGCTAGATTTATATATGTTTGGCAATTTCTAATTTTCAGTAAATCGGTGCGCTTCACTTCAAAGAAGTCTGTGCTTTGTTTCTCATTTTTCCGCTTCAATCCCCATAGACCTTGTATCTTCATTGTGTTGGCTTTTAAACACACTATTTGATGGTAACAAAGACAGAAATCTTACCATTTGAAGAATGTTAATCAAGAGGGATGGTGAATGGAAATAGGTAGTTTGGAAATTTCTGTTGGGATAACTGAATGAAGCATTTTGAAACTTGATCACCAAAGTGTGTTATTAAATGGTTATGGAAGTACAACAACTAGGAAGGGGTGATGCACGAAGAAGTAATTTAATTAAAATATAGTGAACTGTCCTTGTTGTGCTCGAAAATTTATACTTCACCTTTTAACTTTAATCACAAGCTTTTATAGCATGTCCATGAAACTAATATAGAGAAAGTGAATGTACATCTATATTTGCATTGTGACAATTGTGGAACATTATCAAATATATTTTGGGGTGAACTAGTAGTGTGCCAATGCAAGGAAAGAGCAATAGACGGACCAGCCTACAAAATCGAAGTCCTCCTCTGTAACTAGTCATCCATAATATCAAATAAACCGTTTTTGTCAATCTTTGGCCTATAGTCATGGTGATCCTCCCATTCAACTATTTCGATCATTTTTGAGCACCTCATATCTTTTTTGGGGTGTCTAGAGATTCGATCATCTCTTTATGATTTCTCTTGCACTGTTCTTTTCAATTGATTTCAAAGATAAAATCCTTTATTGATTAGCCGATAAATCGGCCTAGGTAAATCCATGAACTCCATTGGACTATTCCTTCTGGCTAAGCGCATATGAACTTTTTTGCTGTCATTGCTGAATTGTGTGAAAATAGTCTCAGGTTCTATGCAAGGTGGCATGGATGGTGAAGAACCATGGTGTGTAATTTCATCATTAGTTATTGCTCCCAAGGATGTGACCTAGTGGTCAATGAAGTGAATTAGAAAATCATGAGGTTTCATTTCAAATTTTAGCATCGTAAATAGTAGGTCATTTCATTTCATTTGTCTAAGTCCTGATGGACAAAGTTACCTGGTGCTTGTGATGGTGGGAGGTAGCAAATATCCCATGGAATTAGTTGAGGACCAAATTCCACAATTATTGAAAGAGAACTTTCATCATTAGTTCATCATCAACAACCTAAATAAATTGGAGATTGGTTGCATGTAAGCAACAGAGAGTAGACCATGAAGGTCAAGGTTGAAGATTTCATACACTGTCAAAGAGAAGATGGAAGAAAGAGCATGAGATTTGTGCCTAAGTGTGTGGCCTAGTGGTAAATGATGTAGGTTGAACATCATGAGGTCTTTGGTTCAAATTTAAGGCAAAATATTGGGTAATTTCTTTTCATCTATTCTAGCCTAGGCGAACAAAGTTATCTAGTGCTTATTGCTAGTGGGAGGTGGTTGGTATCCATGGAATTGGCAAGGTTTGCGCAAGCTGGCCTAGACATGGTTATAAAATAGAAAGGATTAGGAACAAAGCAATTAATACAGTGTCAAAGGGAAAAACTGTATTACATCTATACTATGGAGTATCGCTTAGTAGTTTAGCAATTGGGGTGTCCAACTTTTACAATTTTTTTAAAAAACGATGTTCATGTTTGGAAAAACAATGTCTAACGGATTAATTCAATGAATTAGATTGAATCAACCATTTGATGGTCATAATTGTCTTGAATATATCAACCATTTCTTTATTTTTTGATTGCTTGGAAGGGACAAAAGAAAGATCTTGCTCGCAATTCATTGAAGGCAGAATGCAGTCCGAAGAAGAGAAGCTCAAAATGCTTTCCCCGGAACTGGACTAGAGAGTTTGGCCAAGAACTAAGTCAGATCCTTGAACATATGACGATATTAGGGTTTTGCTCATGGATATTTGTCCCATTCTTGTTGCTGCTTCGAGAAGATTATCCCTTCAATGGAGAAAAGTGACTTTAACTTCATCTTTGAGCTTCATCTTTGATCATATAATGATGATCTAGGATAGAATATCTTTAGTAGGACTTCACAACTTTTTGGGTTGTCAGGAATCAGGATACCTTCCGTTCACTTGGTAGGAAATCTTGATTATTCTTCCATTTCCATTTACATGAGAATTCTTATTGCATCTTCTCTTGTTATTTTTATTCCTTTTTGGTCAATTGTCTTTATTTGGTAAATCTAATGATGCATGATATTTAGGGTCCTTTTCCATTGATGTCCGAAAAATCATATGGATTATATTTTTAACTTTGGATTGTTGAAACTTGTGATTTATTTGCAACTAGTAATTTTTATCTTCAACCAGGAAAGCCAAAAGAGAGAAGAGTTTACTTGGATTCAGGAAAAGCATCCTTTATTGGAAGATTCTAGAAATGGTAGCACAAAAGTTCCCTTTCTTTGTATTTACTGGAGAACTTTATTTGTATAGGCTTAATTACATTTCTTCTTTGGTGGAGAAAATTTTGGATCATATGCTCCTTTTTTCTCATCCATGAGTTTGTCCTCAAAGCAAGTTATTTATTGGAAATATTGTGGGGGCATGAGATCTAGAAAAGAACAAAAAGGAGAGGAGAATATCTAGTTGCTTCATTTTCCACATGAAATCACTATTCCATTTGCCTAAGGTGTACAAACAATTGCCCAATTTTTGTGGGTAGTTCAAGTTCATTCCTTATGGTTTATCGCAAAAAGGTTGTATTTCTCTGGGTTATGAGTATAGGAATGCTAAAGAACATCTTTCACCAGAAGTGATCCTATAATATTACATCCCTGTACATGGCTTAATACTTCTTTAAGCACAATTATATTGGAAAAATTTGTGAGGAGAAATTTCTTGAGGATAGAAATGGAGTTTATATTCTACCTTTGCAGGTACGTAATTGGTTTTGTCCCTAGTTAAATATGGCTAAATTATCTAAAATTTGAATCACTAGTAGATCATCAACGTAGAGACATGATATATCCCACACACCATGTTGCTCAAACACTTCAAAAATACTGCTAGATGCGTGTCCGATTCTCCATAAGTAATGCATTTTATGAGCATCATGGATGCAACAACTTCTAACAGTCTGATTAACCCAACTTCCAAATTTTTTTCGGTAGATGGACTATTCTGTAGTTTGATGGACTTGCCAACTTTGATAGCCGTAGAAAGTTTTGCAAAGGTTATGTCACTCCTCTAAGGTTGATGATCCAAGAAATGCAAAATTTGGATGCACATATTTTTTACGACTAACTGATGAGGATCAAATTAGTTTAGTACGGAGTTGAATAGGTTCTCAATATAGGGATGATTAAAGTCAACAAGTTAGTTCAATGCTCAATGTTCAATTTTAGATAGGTTAGCAATACGTACATACTTCCTACGCCCTAGTATCCATTCTTGTTTTTTTTTTCTGATGTCCATACTTGAATATATACCTATTATCATGTGTTTTGAATCAACAAGTTCTCAAAAGTCATTGCTTGTAAGTTAATTATCGTTAATGGTATACCTTAGGTCTCAATCAGCAGTCGTAAGGCCGACACATCTTCATGTCGAAATAAGTATGCAAATATTTTGCTGACACTCATTAATGGATACTTAAATCTCATCGTAAAATATGGTATCTACTTTTAATCCATTTCCATTTAAGTCTAATAAATGCCTATTACCTAACAGTAAGATTAAGGTAATTGCTAGTTGGTTCGATTTGGACATAGTAATTGTTAATTCTCACATTGGTGGGTGGTAGGTATGTTTGTATCCTAATATGGTGTTCGGAAATTCACCTCTTGAGCTAGCTTTTGAGATTGAGTTAGGCCTAAGGTCCATTTCTTTAATATGACACCAGTGTCAGGCCCAACGAAGTCTTGTTTAACTTGAAGTTGGCCCGCCATCGTATATCATTCACACACCAGATGTCTAGTCCTAGGTGTGAGGGGAGTGTTAACTCCCACATCGGTGGTGTGGGAGGCAATTTGTATCTTTATATGGTTTGGACAATCCACACCTCATAAGCTGACTTTACTTAACCTGTAATACATTAGTGTGACACCATTTTGGTGTCCAGTCGATTTCCTAAGTAAAATTATACAAAAGGGTTGCAAGAGAAATGCAGAGCCCTGCTGCCTTTCAAAATCACATTTCTTTTTTTCAAAAATTTTCTTGAGATGGAAAACAATTTTTGAGGGCCATTGGACTGGGTAAAACCTGAATTAACCATGGTGCACTTGTGGGAAATTCCTTGCCGAGGGTCTGTGCATCCCCGGGATTAGTCGGGGCTCTAAGACTCGGACACCCTATGCAAATAAAAAAAAGAATTCCTTCTTTTCTCCTTCTCAAACTAAAGAGTTTCTTTCTTGCCCATCTCCTTTGCAAAATAGCAATAAAACTTTTTTCTGGCTCATATAGAGGGAGCCATCATGCATTTGAGGGTCTTGCCGCAGAACATAGATCTTAAAATTTATTCTGCTTCAGAAAACATTTAATTGTGAAACAAGTACGCTAACTTATTTGTTTAAGTGCAGTGTGCCGTAAAATGAAAATAATACGTACAAATTATTAAATTATTTAGCTGTATTTTATTTTAATCTCAATGTATTTGGTGTAGTGCTGTAGGTTATGTATTTGTAATGTTCCCCGATAGTTGCTAGGTTTGAGGGTCTTATTCTTTTGTTATGATTGTGTACAAGCTATTGTACAGAATTCGTCCCATTCTTCCGTTGTCGTCATTTTTGCTAATAAAATCTTATTTTGTCACAAATCATGATAACTCTTGCTGTAGAAGGTATTCTATTTATTTTAATGGTGTAATGCAATGATTGGACGATGAGAACTGTATTGTTGGGGTTTCAACGTTCTAAAGGCAAAGTCATCTAGGAGAATGGAGTGAACCATGCTTTGACCCTTTCGAATGTGAATCTGGTTAAGAAGAATGCTATCAAAAATTAACTTCATATGGAAAAAGTAAATATAAAGGATTTGAGTAGCGGATATAAAAAAACACAATAGATTTTAGTAACACGAGACAAAATCTAAGTGTCATGCTTTATATCATAACTTATCCTTATCAAAAACACGAGCAATATGTATTTCTGGATTTGATATCTTAAATTGTTATCTTCCCTCTTTATGTGGTTGTGGTGGTTGGGTTATCCAACTTTTTAACTTGTTTTGCTTGCTTGTTGGCTTAATGCAATTGGTATGACATGCAAGTGGCTCTACTGAAACACAAGTAGAAGGAATCAAGTCTGTCCTTCGGGAGATGCACATAATGCATCTTTCTTGATATGTATACCTCCTTTACTATCATGTTTCACTGGAACTGATTCCCTATATTGAAGAGTGACTTTTTCGTTGTGATTTCAGTTGAATTACTTGTCAATTTTTGCAGATGTGCAAAAATAGTATTTACTATATTTGCTTATGGATGTGAAGTTTTTGTCAAATACTCTTCTTGGAGGATTACGAAATGTGACTTTGTTCTTGTTAAAAAGAAAATACGACGAAGTAAAGGTTTCTCAGTGTGTTATTGTATGACAATCCATGTTATAACATTTCCTAGATTTTCTGTGTGGAGGCAAAAGTGCTCTTTTATTCTTATTACCAAGAGGCTCAGTTGTGTTCTTAGAGAATATTTATTTTTTCTGCACTGATATTTTTGCCGAAGCACGAAGAAGTATTATCTTCCTTGATGCTACTTCTACTGTCCTCTTTCTCCTACATTACTGACTTGGCTGCGTATGGAAGTAACATTTAAAGTCTGTTTGCATTAGTCTTCCAATCTATCTTAGTGGATTCATAGGGTATTTGGATATTAATGTGATTTGTCTTTCATAATATTGTAATGTGGTAGAGAAGGTTTAATGCTTAGGATTCATTTTTTTCCTGGATGGCCTGCTTTAGGAGTAACTTGGATATTATTATTGACATTATGTATATTGCTGGTGTTCGCAGAGTTCAAGCTATGAAAAGTTTCTCTTCTACCAATCATTCCTTCAACGCCCCAACCACCTCTTTTTTGCTACATAGGGAGAATGGATCTAAAAGTCAGAAGGCCTCCTCACTTGCGGGGGATATTCATAAGTCAAAATTGGAGGACACGGTACAACATAGACCTCGTTCTGACCAGATAAACCAAAGCATAACTGATCCAGTATTGATGTATGATTTCAGAAATCCTGTAAGTCATTTTACTGCAAAAAATTATGGTCTGCAAGGTGCCTGTAAAGTTTATCTTCAAGACCTTAGAGAATATATTGCTGGGATGAAAGGTGAATTGTCCACTGGCTGGCATGTGGATTTTGAGTATTGTGACAAAAGATGCAAGACTTGTGCAGTATATGTCGGACCAGATGGAGGTCGCTTTGAGTTGCGTGATGATGTTGCTCGACATATGGGGTTGCACCACTCCATGGAGGTTGAGAATGGAGGTAATGGCTTTACTTCATATCGCGAGGGATTGCCAAATATCCGAAGAAGCATAGACGCTTCAGGTTCTGCTAAAGCCTGCAAGTCTGGACAGAGTTGTTCTCCTGGGAGAAGCTTATTCCATAATGGTGGTTCTATCTTCAGTTGTACATATCCAAGTGTATGTTCTTCCTGTTACCAATATTTGGTTTGTGTTGGCATGCTAGCTTTTGCATTTGTAATCTCCTCATAGTCCAATGAATCCAGTAGTTTTTATTCTGTCTTAACTACTTGCAATTTTACTGACTAGCCTTTGACTTTTATTTCATTTCAGGATGAATTTCCAGTTCAGTATAAGGATTTTTTCCTTATGTCAACTGGAAAGGTTGACCCCAGGCCAGCATATCACAGCGGCAGTGAGATATGGCCTGTGGGTTACCTGTCCAGCTGGCATGATAGAGTTACTGGATCTTTTTTTGCTTGTGAGGTTGCCGATGGAGGTGATGCTGGCCCAGTTTTCAAGGTCAGGAGGTATCCATGCACCCTGCATTCTGTCCCAATTGGTTCGACGGTCCTTTTAACATCTAAATGCAATTCTCATATTGGCGAAGATAATGTGGAAAATGGTAATTCTGCAACTTCTACACTGGTTGATGAAGAGAGTATTTCTATCCAGGCGATGCTGGAAGAGTGCAGCCCACCAGATTTGAATAGTGACTCTCATACTGCTGAAAATATGCAGAGGGTGAATGCATTGCCTGGAAAATTTGGAAATATATGTCCTGGTGTTATTGGGCAAGGGGATAATATAGGGGAGTTCATTGTGGAAGGGAGATCATTATCATCTGTGTGGGAAATGGTTTCCCAGACTCTTCAGCATGCATGCATTGATGCTTATAAGAAAAAAGGTGTAATCCAATTCTGCTGTACTCATGATGTAGATAAAATGGATGAACAAGAGCCAAGTGAGGTTGGTTCCTTGTCCAAGTTCTCTTACTTAGGTGCCCCTCTCAATTTTCCAAGATCAGTGCAGAGCAATTCGGAGTTAAAAACTGCTTGTGAAATGTTATTGAAGTGGTTAGAGCAAGACAGATTTGGACTAGATGCAGACTTTGTGCAAGAAATAATAGAACAGCTTCCTGGTGTATCTGCTTGTTCAAATTATAAAATTGTTACCAAGAGAAAGCACAACACAACCCTGCAAACAGTTGGAAGTGGGTTCCTGCTGGCTAAAAGAAAGAATCACATGCAGGATGAGAGGGAAGCTGTTGAATCTTTGAGAATTTCTGGACCACTCAGAAAGCATTTGGAAGATGCTGACATCAGGCGTCCTTGCTCTTCAGGAAAGCCATTGAGCACAAAGATTCCTGCATTTTTGATAGGTGACACTCTCCAGGTATCTTGTAACTTTTTCTTGTTTGGAAAGGAATTGGATGTTGTTCCCATATTCTGTTTCATTTTTTTTTGATTTTTTAATTTTATCAAATGTGTTTAGGTTTGGGAATTCTTCTTGAGGTTTTCAGAGGTCTTGGGGCTAAAAGCTCCATTTTCGTTTGAAGAAATTGAGGAGGAATTAGTTAGTCCATGGATAGACAACACAAGTTCAATGGAAGTGCCCACACTTGAGATTCAGGATGTCAGAGAGATCACCATTGCAAGAGGTGGAATGGACTTACTATCTGGTCAATTGGGTTTCCATCAATATAGCCGATATGCTGGTGTGCTCTTGACAAAGATTCATGGTCTACTGCTCAAAGCTCTAGTCACCGAGTTGCTCTCTAAAGTTTCTGTGTATGTAGATCCGAATGTTGGTGCAGGAGGGTCCAAATCTAGAAGAGGCAGGAAAAAAGAACCTGATAATGTAGCTACTCTTAAGAAAACTAGACTTGATATGCTTCCCATGAATGAAGTTACATGGCCTGAAATTGCTCGGAGGTACATGTTAGCATTGTTATCCATGGAACTTAACCTTGAGTCTGCAGAAATTACTTGCAAAGAAAGCGGTAGAGTTTTTCATTGCTTACAAGGTGATGGTGGGCCAATTTGTGGCTCTCTTACGGGAGTTGCTGCATTAGAGGCTGATGCAATGGTAAGCTCGATTCATATTTCTTTGTGATGGCACATGTTTCCTATCTTGCTTTGAAGAATCTAAATAAGTACTTTTTGTTGCTTTTTTGCCTTGTTTTCATCTTGTCATCAAAGTGTTCTGTATACGTATAGATACTATGGCATGTTTTGCCAAAATCTTTCGACTGACATATTGTAAGATTAAGGCTCGTAGCTTGAACTTATCAGAATCTCAAGATGTCATTAATTTTAAATGTGCAAATGAACTTCCATTTTTGTGAGGCAAATCTAACCTAACTTTTCAAGTGTTTATGGTGTCAGTTATTTTGTGTTGTGAAGGACTCAAAATAATTTACTTTTTTAAAAAAATAGAAAACAACATTTTAACTTGGAAACTTAATGAGAAATACTACTAACCACCAGTTTTAGAATTTGATAATTTGGAAGTAATTAAAAAGCTTGGTCAGAGCCAGAGAAGAATCTTTTGGCTCTCTAGCTACTGATGCAGTAAAAAAAGGGATGAAAGTAGCTGATTATTCAGTTTCAGAAAAAGTTAGTTGTAAATTATGGTGCTTTAAGAACATGCTAATACGGCAGACACATCTACTATTTCATGTGCATTGCTATTATATGTTTAACAATTCAATGGCAGTGTAAGCTCATTCTGTGGAGTAAATACTTGTTATTTGGTTCAATTTTTCCCATGATGTACTATCTGTAAAAGATGAAAATGTGTCTCTTTTAAGCTGCAATGGTAAGGTTTACGCCTGCTGCATCTAGGCTGTAGCATTCTAATCTTCTATGCTCAGTTTTTTTAAAAAGCTGGTAACATTTGTATTTAAGTCAGTACTTAGGTAGTATTGAAAAAACCATACTTACAAATAAGTAGAATGGAAGTAAAATCTACCCCAAAGCTGAACCAAAATCTACATGGACCCTAAAACTTCTATAATTGACTCAAGTCTCCTTGGAGTAGACATTTGTACACCAAAACAGAACAAAAAAATATATTTAAGCTAGACTTCCTACAGGTTGTTGTTCCTATTCTCAAAGCATCTGTCATTTCTCCCTCTCCATATAGCCCACCATATACTAGTAGGGATCATCCTTTATCTTTCTCTGTTTGTAGCTCCAACTCCAGCCGCCTCCCAACTGAATAGAGTCTGATCAATCTTGCTAGGCATGCTCCAGGAGACGCCTTCTGAGATTTAAGTAAAATCTGCCACAGTTGTTCAGTAAAGTTGCAAGGTAGGAAATGGTGTCTCATTGTCTCTGTATCCTTACCACATAAGGAACATCTGTTGCACAAAAAATTCCTCTCTTAGCCACATTGTCCAATGTTAAAACTGCTTCATTGGCTAGTGACTAAGTGAAGCATGCCACTTTGATCCTCCAGATTTGCTTCCATGGCCATTTGAAGTCTTGGTTTCTAGTAAGACTTGTCTTTTTGTGTGCCTTGAAAATTCTCCAGAACCTTATAAAATTCAAGTATTCTGGGAATTTCCCAGTCATTCAAGTTTCTTTTAAGGATCAGATCCCAACCTTGTTATGACCACATTTCAGCAACAATCTTTTGCTGGTATTGAGCTAATGCAAAGATATCGGAGAAGTGACCTTTGAGGCTGTCAACACTCTTCCATTTATCAGTCTAAAAACTAGTTTTCTTGTGGTTGTGCACCTTGATAGTTGACCGATTAGATAAAAAATGCCAAAAAATTCTGATGGATTTCCATAGGTGGTGACACCAATACACCGTAGGGGTTATTGACCTTTTTGGTTACCCCTTGATTCAACTCCTCATACTTGTTGATTATCCTGTACATACACACACACACACACAAAAAAATCCCTTGATCTTTATATCCAAGCCACTTCCTCATACTTCAAACACTCCTCATACTCTATGTAAAGTGGGGCTTTCTTTCCTGTTTCCCCCTCTGGTAAAGCTCTATTTTCCAGATGTGATTCAAGCTTAGCCATTTGATTGAGAAGGTTGTTCTTTTGCAGTTTCAGATTTCCTTGTTCATTTTTGCTCCGTTCTTTCAATTTTAACTTTGAGGGCTTTGGGTATGCATGCTAAGATGTAATCTGGCTTCCCATAAAATTCAAGATCATGCCACCAGACCTTGACTCGTTCCACAAAATCTTCTTGGTTTAGTATAAAAAATGCTCCCAGGCACAGATCCCAAAAACCTTCTCTTTGCTACTTCCTAGGAGGGAGAGACACCCCTTCTTTCTGGTAGTCTCGCCAGGAACTACCACCTTTCTTTCAGCTTACCTGAGTTATCACCTTCTGCGGGAACTCAACACCCTTCTTTCTTTCTTCCTATACCCCTGCTACACCATGGGGAATAATAGAATTTACTTTAATCAAGGATTCAAATCTTATGACATTACCAGACGGACTTCCAATAATGTCTCTTGGTATGACTGGGTGGAAAGAAGCAGGAACATGATGAGGAGGACCAACCCTGACCTACACGAGGTGGTGATTGATGAAACTCTAGAGAAGTACTCTAGTATCGATGAAACGGGAAGGCAAAATCTAAGTCTTCAAATTTTGAGGAGATACAGCCAGGTGAAGAAGGAATTGAAGAGGAAAAAGTAGCAGAATTCTCATCCACCGAATAACAAAGTAAATACATGCAAACTAGTGAAAGCCATCACAGACGTTGTACTTGATGTGTTGAATTTTATACACACAAACTAAAATGTTACCAATCACGGTATTAGTTATGTTGGTTTTAATACATGAATAACATACTCCTTAACAAACAACTGATTGACCCTTAGTATTGTATATTGATAAAATATATAAAGGAAATATAAAAGATATATATTTCTAAGGTAC
>DF360894.1:51933-67965 GCA_000787875.1 Solanum virginianum | reverse complement strand
ATAAATAAACAACTATTATTATTATTATTATTATTATTATTATTATTATTATTATTATTATTATTATTATATCTTCTTTGGAATACTAAGGCTAGAAAGAAGAATTTTCTAGAAAATCTTTTTTTTTGGTCAGAAAGATTAGGTTATATTATACATATACTTACGCAAGTACATGCAGCATGTTTTAGGGGGGCATAAGGTTTTCGTTTTCCTGCCGTTAATGAGAACCTGCTTAGTAGGAGTAGTGATACAGGACATAATGATTTTGGAAATCTTGGTGGTAAAACCAAAATAGTTGATCCCTAATGGACACTTGTCTGCGCCTGTCAACAAAATGATTTATAGTAGAGTAAAAGTAATTAGAGGCTACATCCTGGTCAACATAGGAGATATTAGATAGAGTTTTTCTCCTAAAATAGCTAACTCCTGAATTATCCGCACTTAATAGGTCTTGTATGAATAATGGAGGAATGAGAAAAACTTTCATCTCTTCCTTCAACCTCTGTTGTCGCCCTTCCTTGGCCAGCGCATCAGCTGGTTGGTTTTGCTCGCAGTAAAAATTGTTGTAGCTCCCAGTTCTCCAGTTTGTCCAACATAGACCTGCAATCAAAAACTAAATTGTCATAAATTGAGTTACCTGTTTTGATGCTTTCCAAAGCTTCTATTGAATCCGTCTCGATTTGGAGCTTTATAAATTCATGTCGGATTACTAACTGGAGCCCACTTTGTATCGCTTTCAGCTCTGCTTCCAAAGGATTTGTCAACGTCAGAGAACCAAGATATCCCATGACCCAACTGCCATTCTCATCTCTAAAAGCTCCCCCAAAACCTCCTGCGCCCGTAGTCCCTTGCACTGCCCAATCCGTGTTTAACTTTATGTAATTCGGATTTGATTTTTCTTATTTCACCTCTAAGATTACAGGCATCGGGAACTGCCCAATCCGTGTTTAACTTTATGTAATTCGGATTTGATTTTTCTTATTTCACCAGGATTATCTCAGCATTTGTATCCCTTGGGACCTTCTTTTTGCATACTAATACAATAAATTTTGCTTCTCTTCTAACCACTTTCCCATAATTGACTTGATCACACCTCTGATTAAACACATTAGAATTCCTTGTACACCATAAGTGGCAGAGGCAAAACAGATAAAACATACCCCATTTGATATTGGCTTGTACAGTCTGACATTTAGTCTTTTGCTAGTACATCACCCAATTTTCCACATTGCAGTCCATTCGATCTTGGGGGCTGAAGATAGGCCTAGTTTCGTACACTTTGTCCCAAAAATCGATTGCAATGGTGCATTGGAAAAGTATGTGGTTAAGTCCTCGGTGGGGTGTCCACAGATATCGCACGAAGGGGAAACTACCATGCCAATACTGGCAAGCTTGTGGTTAAAGTTCAATTTTTTGTGAAGGAGAGTCCAGAGAAACGTTTTTAACTTGTTTGGGATTTCAGCCGACTAGATTTGTTTAAAAGGATTCTCCTTGACCTCGTCAATTGTTTGCCTACTACTCCCTTCCAATTTACCCATAATGTACCGATAGGCTGTAGAAGTGGTAAAGTTTTCTTTATCCGTTAGCCCCCAAATACGTCTATCCTTCATTTGTGCATGGTCATTAATGATAGTATCCTCTACGACTTGCCTCAAATCTGCATGCAGTGGAACAGAGAGGTTATCCCAATCCCATAATCCATCGTTTCTCATATTTGCAATAGTTCGGCCCATATCTTCCCTTGTGAGTGGGCCCTCAACACAACTACGGATTGTGGGGTGGTGTGGGATCCATTGATCCAAGAAAAAGTTTGCTTGGGACCCAGTATGGATGACCCACCTCAAAGCACCGGAAATGTCTTTCCACCCTTCCTGGATACTTTTCCAAGTGCGAGAGACTACTTTCCTACCTGGGGTCCCTATATGCAAGTTTTTATACTTTCTAGTGAGAAAGGTACTCCATAAGTCATCCAAAGATTGAGTAAACCTCCAAGCAAGACCGCTAATGATGGCTTTATTCCTTACTATAGCCTTCTGTAGCCCTAGGCCACCCAAGTCCCTTGGCTTGGCAACGATGTCCCACTTGACTAAGTGTAATCTCTTTTTTTCCTCTGTGGAACCCCATACAAAGTCCCAAGTAAGCTTGTCAATATTTTTGGTAACTCTCTTAGGGAACTTGATATAACTCATCACATGGGAGGGGATGCTAGATATGGTGGCTTTCGCTAAGACTAGTCGTCCCGCCATATTAAGCATATTTTGTTTCCATCCCCCAAGTCTAGTCCACATACTATCAATGATGTACTGAAAGTCGCTGTTATGGGGCCTACTGTGGAAAATAGGGAAACCCAAGTATTTTCCAAAGGAGGCTTCTTCTCGATGTTCATGGCTTCCGTATATTGGTGCCTGATATTCCCTTGACAATTCTTTGAGAAAATAATTCTAGACTTGGCGAGGTTGAACTTTTGGCCTGAAACTTCTCTAAAGAGGTGTAAGATGGAAGCAATAGCATTGCAATTTTTGAGGTTGGCCCTGGCAAAAAGAGTGAGATCATCAGCAAAAAATAGGTGGGATAGAGAAGGACCACTCCTACCGATTTTTATTGGGTCCCATAACTTTTGTTCCACCAAATTCAGGATGGACCTGGACAGCCTCTCCATGCAAAGGATGAAGTATTCAGAGACATAGGATCACCTTGTCTAATTCCCCTGGTAGGATGGAAGGGTTTCGTTTTCCTGCCGTTAATGAGAACCTGCTTAGTAGGAGTAGTGATACAGGACATAATGATTTTGGAAATCTTGGTGGTAAAACCAAAATAGTCCAGGGTATCCTTAATGTATGACCATTCCAACCTGTCAAAAGCTTTCTCCAGATCAATTTTGAGCGCCATGTTGCCCATCCTACCCTTTATTTTTTTAAATGGGTCATGACTTCCTCGAACACTATGGCATGGTCTGAGGCTCTTCTTCGTGGAAGGAAACTGGCCTGACTATCTCCAATGATGAGGGGGAGGACTGGTTTGAGCCTATTAGTAATAATCTTAGTAACCAGCTTGTAGGTAGTATTGCACATACCAATGGGCCTGAAGTTTCTAAGATTACAGGCATCGGGACTCTTAGGAATGAGGCAAATAAGCCTATGATTTTCCTCCAGGGAAAGGGACGCATGCTCAAAAGCCTTTCTACAAAATTCTATAGTGTGGTTCCCAACGACGTCCCAGAATCTCTGGTAGAAGAGGGGGTGGATGCCATCCAGTCCTAGCGCTTTCAGGGGCTTGAAAGACTTGATTGCCGTGAGCACCTCCGAATCCCTTAGGCTAGCCTCAAGGTTCTGGAGGAAGGGGGGTAGTATGGAGTACTGAGTTTAAGGGACTTGCTATGTTCAGTGGTGTACAAGTTCCTGAAGAAAGAGATGGTGTGTTGGTGGATGGCTTCCGGCAAGTCAAGGGAATTGCCAGTGTCATCCTCAAGCACGGTAATAGTGTTCCTTCTGCGTCGAGTGAGGGTACCAGTTTGAAAGAACTTGGTGTTGGCGTCCCCTTCACAAATCCAAGTCACCCTGGATTTTGTATGCCAAAAGATTTTTTTCACATGGAAGAGCTCATCGTATTTTGTAACGAGCTCCTTTTCCAAGTTTTGAAGGAAGTGGCTGTGGGGGTAATTATTGGACTTTGGATACCATCAATGCGAGCAAGGGTTTGTCTCATAAATTTGAAAATGATGCCAAACACCTCCTTGTTCCAGATTCCAGCCTCGGTTTGGAAGGAATTTATGGAAGTCAAAAGATCCTGGTTAGGGGTGAACACTTGAGTGACTAGGTCCATAAAGCATGGGTGGTTGCACTACATAGGTTCCATCCGAAATGGTTTAGGGATTTTAGGGGTGGTCCTAGCATTGAGCTCAATTAACATAGGGCAGTGATCAGACTTAGTGCAGGGAAGGTGTGTGACCAGGTAGTTCGGGTATTTATTTATCCAATGGATATTTGCCACACACCTATCAAGTCTTTCAAAAACCAATTAGGAGGGTAAGCTATATCTCTTATTAGTCCAAGTAAATTTTTGGCCCCTAAATCCCAAGTCTATAAGTTCATAGTTCTGCAAACAGTTCCAAAACATCTTAACCCTGTTCTTATTGATAGGAGCGCCTCCCAATTTCTCATTAGCATACAACACCTCATTAAAATATCTAGCAACTAACCACTCAGCATAGCAAGAGTTTGCCCAGGTAGACAGGTCTCTCCAAAGCGTGGTGCACTTTTGGAGATCAGGGCTTGCATACACGGCAGTAAAATACCAGGCAAAGTTAAAAGGACTAACCTTGATTTTGACATGGATACCCTGCGATGTTACCGAGATGTTATCCAATCTAACTAGATCAGCTTTCCACATAACTATGATTCCTCCTAACATACCTTCAGCCGAAGACTGTACAAAAGCATCAAAGTGTAGGGCATCCGTAATGCTTTTGTGGTCAGTCACCTTAGTTTCCAGAAGAACGAGGAGTGTTAGTTTGTGAGCTTTGACGAGTGCCTCACAGTGCCTCCAAAAGATGGCACTATTGGCTCCCCGTGTATTTTGTACTAAGAAGTTCAACATGGGTAGATTTTGCGGGATTCCCATAACCTCCTTGTCCTTGTCTGTCAGCTGTGGGTTGAGTGGGTTTATCCCTACTGCCGCCGGCCTCTGTCTCTATTTGGTCTATAAGCTCATAATGCATGCTATCAACGAGTTTGGGCATTGCACCAGTATTACTGCTGATGTCACATACTCAAACTCCCGACGTATCGGCTTTTCCAGTATGAATGTCTCTGGAAATAGATCCTTGATGTTTTCCACGATTTCCTCCATTTCCTTTTTGTTTCTTCGAAGTAACTCCAAGGTGGACATTTCTTGGGCGCTTGGTTGTGCGCTTCCCGTGACTCCTTCCGGGTACTGTGGTTGGTTGTTCATCTGGGGGATGAACATCAGATTCTAATTGCCCGGCAGGTACTGGGTGAAGGGGAAGAAGTGTAGAGTGAGAAAGGTGTGGCTCATCAGTGCATCCAACTCCATTGAGTTACTCGGATTCATGTGTCCCATCAGACTGTTCCTCCGAACAGTTTCCGCCCATACATTCATCCCTAATTTCGCTAGTGCATTGTCCACACTTTTCTTGACGATTTGCGCAATGTATGCCAGATCTTGAACCAGAATATTCACTTGATATTCCCCCATCTTGACTTGGAACGTGAGTTGTTGGTCGCGAAGATTAATTTCCAGCCACGATGGTGGTTGATGGTTCGGCGGGTGGGGAGTTGTGACAAAGGTTAGTAGATTAGGGAGTGGTGGCGGTGGTGGTGTTTATTCCTCTGCCATTTTGTGTGGAGATGGGAGTGTGTCCTTTGCCCCATCCTTGTTTATGTATAGGCTCCTCTTGAGTTTAGTTGAGAGGAGTATTGAATTTATTTGAAGAGAGCTCAATATTCATGTCAACTACACCAGAGCAATGACAATTTTTCTTAGTGTAGAGATCATATTGAATCGAAGAAGAAGAGGAAGTAATCTTAGTTACTATGTTTTCCTTGGGGCTGGTGGTTTCAAATTCTATGGGACCAAATAAATGTTGAGTGTTTAATTTTCACTCTTTGTCTTTAATTTCGAATCCCTTTTGGATTTTGTTTTGATTTTCCACCGACCCTGTACTGGTGAAGCTTTTAATAGCTTTAAATTGCATTAATGGCTGGTAGTTGGGATGGTTCCCTCATGCTTGGCGTGTACTTGCGTTCCACGCGCTTGGCCCTACTGTTGAATCCGTTGGAGGCGCATGTAAGGCTGCCCTTACGTCTCTTGGATTTTCTTGGGCCTATTCGAGATGGGCCCAACCTATTGGGTCAGTGGTTTTGTTGGCAGCCCTTGTGATCTATTTTTTACTAGGGTCTTCTGCTGGGGAGTTTGGGCCAAAGCTTGGGCCTTTTATGCACTTAGCCCACGTCTTTTGGGGAAGGTGACAATCTCCCACACATCCTCCTTCTCCTGCCAGATTCTAATAGGGTTCTCCATTGTCTTCTCTTGTTTATCTTTTTTGGGTTGGTTTTCAATTCCCTTGTTCATAGGAATTTGGGTGCAGGTTCCCTTGGTGTGGCCTACCCTGCCACAAGTAGTGTAAAGAACACCTTCCCTTTCGTATATCACCTTTTGGCGATGCTCACCAATGGTTCACTCTTGACCGGCGTATCCATGGCCACTTATACACATATCCTGGCATATCTTTCTCTCAGTGTAGCAGAGGTACAAGCATTAATTTTTAATAGGGTTCCCAGCTTTTCCCCAACCCTTTCCAACACATATTTGTCATAAAACTCCGTAGGTAGTTGGGTAACCTCGCCCAAATAGCCGTGTGGGTAATAGTCTCTTCCTTGGGTACGAAGTTTGGCTCTCATTGCCTAACTGAAATGAAGTTCTCTGCCACAAACCAGCGGCCCTCGTGCAGGATTCTATTTTTGTTTTCCTCTGCTTGAAATTTAACTATGTGATAATCGTTGCCTAGATCAACGATAGGTAGAACCTATGAAGCTCTTCCTTTAAGAACTGTATTGCATCAGTTTCGTCCTCCTTACCTTTTCCTTTTCCTTTTCCTGGGTCTATTTCCATCTCCTGATCTTGTGTCTTCCCATACACTTGGGTAAGGTTTGCTGTGGATTCTATAAGGACATCCTTGAAGGATAATTGGTGTTTCTATTGTAGGGTATTGTCGGATGGATTCGGTGGCTTGGGGGTTCAGGTGGTTCAATAGTGGACAAATTCGTGCTTGTCATACTAGAGAGAGAAAACTCGATTTTAAGCTAAAAGAAGTTATTTTCTAGGTAGTGGAAAAATTCGTGCTTGTCATACTAGAGAGAGAAAACTCGATTTTAAGCTAAAAGAAGTTATTTTCTAGAAAATCTTTAAACTATAAAGTAACCCACCTAAAAACTTTCTCCCCCTTCCAATAAATTAGTTTAGGGTACGATGTTTTGCATGTGTATCAAATTGATTAATAAAATTATATATAAATAGAATGCAATCCATCTTTGACTAATTTACTACATGGTTATATGTAAATTTTTTTAGGTAAATTATGATTTATTTTTATGATTTTTTTTATATTAGATCCTGTTTGAAAAATCACCCTGGTATTTAGTGTAATTACACTATCTGACTTGGTGTTGGTTTGTCAAGTAATTCAGGTATAATTACACTGTCCAATTCACATGGGGAGCCTATGAATTACAATTAATCATATGGTGTATGTACAACCTGATCATTTTTCAATTTCTTTCTTTTATTTTTTTGTTTTGATTTATTTTTTATTTTATAATTTTAATTTTTTTTATAATTATTATTTTAATATTTCTTAAAATATTTTTTATTTTGTAATATTTATTTTTCATTTCATTCTTATTCTCAACCTTTACATCATGTGATTCTGTGCAATTTTTAATCATCTTATTTATTTGTTTATTTATTTATTTACTGGAGTATATGACTTGATATATTACATTACAATCCATTTCTTTTCTAGTTAGATTTGATAGATTATCTTTTGATAAATATTTTAATAATTTTGCTATGATATTATATTTAGGGCAAAAACTTAACTATACATTTTAAGAATCTTTACTTTTATCATATATTGCATTTCATTTGTTCGTATAAAACTTTTATTTTTAGTTTTTATGATTAATTTAATTAAAATATACTAATTTAAGCAATATAAATTATTTTTTTACAATATTAGTTAAGAACATATATTTGTTGATTAATATATTTTCAAAAAAAATATATCTCTTAAAAATTTAATTTAATATTATTTATAAATTCCTTAGTTGTCTAATATAATTTTTTTAATTTTAGATAATTAACTTTTATTTTTAATATTTAATATAACCTTGTAATGACACTTGTGCAACCAAACGACACACTTGTAATTATATTGTGGCAAACAAATAGGGCATCATAATTACTAGGCTATGTATTTACTAGAGCAGTTATTACTCTCATAGTAATTATACCAATTAGCGAGATGAAAGAAAAGTTGAGAAATCTAGAGGCTTGGAGTAGTGGCGAAAATGTGAATAATATGTGGGACACTACTGCTGGTTACATTAGAAAGGTATCTATCAAGGCACTAGGGGTTTCGAGAGGGACCTGTGGTGGACATAATGGCGATTGGTAGTAGAATGATGAAGTTTAGGGCAAAGTGAGAGATAAGAAGGTTGCTTACACGAAGTGCTTGGAGTGTAGGGATGAAGAGGAAAAACAAAGGCTTAAGGAGATCTATAAGAAGGCTAAGTTAGAAGCAAAGATGGTGGTGACGTGTGCTAAGATTGCAGCGTTTGAGCGTCTATATCAGGAGCTAAGTGATAAAGGTAGGATAAGTGATTGTATAGGCTCGCTAAAGAGAGAGAAAGGAAAGCTTGCAACTTGGACCAAGTGATGTGCATCAAGGATAAGAAGGGTGAGGTGTTGGTGGATGACACTTCCAATAAACTAAGGTGGCAAGCTTACTTTCATAAACTATTAAATGAAAAGGGAGAGAGATATTGAGTTGGGTGAGTTGGCACACCCCGAAAGTCATCGTGATTTTGGTTATTGCAGGCAGTTTAGAGTTGAGTAGGTTAGAAAAGCTATTAGTAGGATGAGAAGAGGGAGTGCAATTGGACCCGATGAGATTTCGGTAGATTTTTGGAAGAACATGGTCAAGGATGACATAGAGTGGTTGACTAGACTGTTCAATCCATTATGAAGACTGCAAAGATGTCTGATGAATGGAAAAGGAGTACAATGATTCCATTGTACAAGAACAAGGGGGATATTCAAAACTGTAATAATTATAGGTGTATCAAGTTGTTAAGTCACACTATGAAGGTCTAGGAGAGAATGGTAGAGGTGAGGGTGTGAGGAGTAGTGTCTATTTCGGAGAATTAATTTGGATTCATGTCGAGACGATCGACTACTAAAACAATTTATCTTGTTAGGAGATTAATGGAGAAATATAGGGAAAGAAAGAAGGACCTTCATATGGTATTCATTGATCTTGAAAAGGCCTACGACAAAGTTCCAGGGGATGTCCTATAAAGGTGTCTAGAGGTGAAAGGTGTCTCAATAGCATATATCAGGGCGATAAAGGACATGATTGACAGAGGCAAAACTCGAGTAAAAATGGTGAGAGGAGACTTAGGGTATTTTCCTGTTGAGATGGGACTCCATCAAGGATCTGTGTTGAGTCATTTTCTGTTTGCCTTGGTGATGGATGAGATGACTCGATCTATCCAGGAGGAAGTTCCATGGTGTATGCTATTTGCAGATGACATAGTTCTAATTGATGAGACTCAAACTAAAGTTAATGATAGCTTAGAGGCCTAGAGACACGCCTTGGAGCCTAAAGCAGTCAAACTGAGCAGGACCAAAACAGAATATTTGGAGTGCAAATTCAGTGTTGCGAGGGATGAAACAGACATTGATATAAGGCTTGCCAATCAACCTATCCCCAAGAGGGAAAACTTCAAGTATCTGGAGTCCATCATCCAGAATAGTGATGATATCGATGATGATGTTAAATATCGTATTGGGGCAACATCGACTAAATGAAGGCTTGCCTCTGGAGTATTGTGTGATAAAAAGATATCACCTAAACTCAAAGGTAAGTTTTACAGAATGGTGGTTAGACCATCTTTGTTGTATGGGGTAGAGTGTTGGCCAATAAAAAATGCACAAGTTCAGAAGATACATGTCACAGAGATGAGGATGTTGAGATGGATATTTGGTTACACCAGAAGTGAAAAGATTAGGAATGAGACCATTCGAAAGAAGTTCGAGGTGGCCCCTATGGCTGATAAAATGAGGGAAGCGAGACTGTGATGGTTTGAACATGTGTAGAGTAGGAGTACCAACGCTCCTACTAGGAGGTGCGAGAGGTTGGTTTTTGGAGTTACACGAAGAGGTAGAGGTAGACCGAAGAAGTATTGGAGGGAGGTGATCAGACAAAATATGGCAAAATTTGATCTCACCGAAGACATGACCTTAGATAGAAAGGAGTGAAGGTCGCGAATTAGAGTAGCAAGTTTATTGGTTAGTAGGGTTAAGTGGTTGTTCGGCCTTGGGGTCTAGTAGGATAACAGGAATAGTTGTGTTTTATATCATGTGCTGTCATTACCTATTGTATATGTGTTAATTCTATCGTATTTACATATTGTTATGTGTTTTTCATTATTAGTCGCTCTTTTTGTTCTCTTTCCTTTTGTCATATCTAGTTTATTCTGCTTATAGGTTTTTGAGACGAGGGTTCCCAAGAAGCAGCCTCTCTACTTCTAGGAGGTAGTGGTAAGGTGTGCATACATTTTCCCAAGAAGCAGCCTCTCTACTTCTAGGATATAGTGGTAAGGTCTGCGTACATTTTACCTTCCCTAGACCCCACTTGTGGGATTTCACTGGGTATGTTATTGTTGTTGTGTAAATTACCAGGTGGCTTTCCAAACAGACCCTTAGTACTCTCAATCTAACATTTTAATCGAATTCAAAGTTCCTATTTAAATAAGAAAATATTTAGTGATTAAATTTTCTATTGGTTTTCCCTTCTAAATATTAAAATAATAATTAGATGACAATAATTTAATAAAAATAGTGTATATAAGAAGAACAAAATTAAATGAAAACAACAATAATACTCTTTCGTCAAATTTCAATAAGCTGTCTGGAGGCATATGCTATCACTTTTCCCCTCTGCATTAATACACAACCCAAGACAACTCTGGAAGCGTCATAATAAACCACGAAATCATCAACTCCATACTGCCTCAATCTTTTGGGAATCAACTTAGATACCCTCACCAGACACAATGTGCCCCCAAAATGCCATACACTCAAACCAGAACTCATACTTAGAAAACTTAGCATATAACTGCTGATCCTTAAGGGTCTGAAGGAGCCTTACTCCCTTTCCACTGGTCAAACCAATACTTAGAAAACTTAGCATATAACTGCTGATCCTTAAGGGTCTGAAGGATAACTCTAAGATGTTCCGCATGCTCCTCCTTGTTACGGGAGTAAATTAGGATGTCATCTATGAACAAAATGATGAACATGTCTAGGTACAGCCTCAACAACCTGTTCAAAATGTCTATGAAAGCTATCGGTGCATTTGTCAGCCCGAAGGACATGACCAAAAATACATAATGACCATATCGGGTTTCGAAAGCTATCTTAGGAATATTTTTCTCTCTAACTTTAAGTTGATGATACTCCGATCTAAGATCTATCTTGGAAAAATAAGTAGCACCCTGAAGTTGATCGAATAAGTCATCAATTCTGGGAAGAGGATACTTATTCTTAATGGTGACCTTGTTCAGTTGACGATAATCTATGCACATCCATAGAGTACTGTCTTTCTTACGCATGAAAAGAACTGGAGCACCCCAGGGTGAGATACTTGGTCTAATGAAACCCTTATCCAAAAGGTCTTTCGACTGAATCTTTAACTCTTTTAGCTCCGAAAGAGCCATACAGTATGGGGGAATAGAGATAGGCTGAGTATCTGGAAGAATGTCTATCCTAAAGTCTATCTCCCTATCAGGAGGGACTCCGGGAAGATCCTTAGGAAAGACTTCTGGAAACTCATTCACAACGGGAACAGACTGAAGAGATGGTGCCTCGGCATGAGAATCTTACGTTAGGGAACTGAAATCTGACTACTCTGGTTTTGCAATCTATAGAGGCATACCTAGCATGAAGCCAATCCATGCCTAGGATGGCATCAAACTTTACCATATCTAACTCCATCAAATCAGCTACAATAGTCTTTTGATAAATAGAGACTGGACACCCATGTATATTCTTTGGGCTAAAATAGACTCTCCAGTAGGAGTAGAAACACTGAAAGGTTCAAGTAAGCATTCTGGACTGACCCCAAACTTCACAGCTACATACAGGGTTTCAAATGACAATGCGGCTCTTAGGTCTAATAATGCATAAACATCATAAGTAAAGATTTTGAGCATACCATAACCACATCTGGTGAGTTCTCTTGCTCATGTCTGGTGCCCATGGCATACAAGCAGTTTGTGCCCCCACTTGTCCCTATTGTAGTAACCCTATGAGGCGGTTTACCCTGCGGTGCTGAAGAGACTGTTTGTGATTTGGTATCTCTCATATTCTGCTTTCCCATAGGATAATCCTTTAAGAAATTCCCCACCTGACCACAATTAAAATAACCACTAGTGCCCATAAGGCACTCTCGGGGATGAGATCTACCACACTTATCACAAGTAGGATAGCAGTTTGATCCTTGAGCTACGCTACCCTGTGACTGGCTGCCCAAAAACCTGCGGTACTGTGATCCCTGCTTATTTCTGATCCTTGGTGCAGGTGCACTAGTGGATGAAGGTGCTAGTCTGACCGTCTTAGGCTGGAAAGATGAGTGACCTCCACCTCCAGTCCCTCTCTTGCTTGACTCCTAGCCTAATGTCTTGGCCCTCTTGCTCCTGAAATCCTCCCTATCCTGCATCTTCTCTTCCTTCACCTATTGCACATACGTCATCAACCGAGCTATATCCATATCTCTGATTAGCATCGCATTTCTGCCCTCTCTCTTAGTCATTCGAGAGAGCCCCATCATGAAGAGATCCATCCTAGTACACATGTCCGTTATCATAGCTGGAGCATAACTGGACAGCTGAGTAAACTTGAGGCTATACTCTCGTACACTCATATTCTCCTACTTCAAGTTCAGAAACTCTCTTACCTTAGCTTGCCTCATCTCCCTGGGGAAGTACTATCCCAGAAAAGCCTCCTCAAACACTGCCCAAGTAATAGCTAGAGCCCCATCTGCCTTACTCCCTTTCCACTGGTCAAACCAGAGTCTAGCTACCCCCTTAAGCTAATAGGCAGCCAAGTCAACCCGCTCGGCATCAGTTATACGTATCACTTGGAACACCTTCTGAAGCTCCTCAATAAAATTCTCAAGGTCCTCTTTCACATCAGACCCCGTGAAATCTGGTGGGTTCATTCTCAGAAACTCTCTAACTCTAGAGGTATCTGCCCCATCATTTCTGCCATCTCTCTGGTGACCTCCCTAAGTAGCGACTGCTTAAGACAAAGTCTGAATGGCCTGTCGAAGCTCAGAGTTAGATATGTTAGCTTGTTGTGGCTGCTCCACAGACACAGTTGGGCCTCTAGGCTCTTCAAGGATTCGGCCAGGCTGGTTTGTATTCCTTCTGGCTGGGCGTCCTCTGCCCCTTACTAGTCCATTAGCTCTGCGAGGAGCCATGATCTGAAAAACACGACGTGAACGCACGAGTTAGAAGGGACTTCATAGAGATATACTGTGAAGCACGATACAAGGAATAACAAGAAAAGGATGACACTTCCTAATGTCTCGTAGCCTCCTTATTATAGATATGATGCGTTTCACACTCATAATATGGACTATACTAGGCACAGTTTCATAAACTCCCTAGGACTCTTGAACTCTGTACTCGAATACCAAGTTAGTCATGCCCCGAGCCTACATCCTAGACATGGCCGGCACTCGGAAACCATTTCTAGTCCCAAGCGAACCACTTGGCCTGGCTACTTACTCAGTGGAAGACTTAATAATAGTGGAAAAGCTAGAGAAACAATAAAATAATTCACAACTGTTTGCATAACTGAATGAAAAGCTCTTAAGCAACATCTGAATAAACTGAAAACTGAAATACCAACACATAGTCTATGGAACCTCTCTTAAGCAATATCTGCATAAACTGGAAGCTGAAATACTAACACATAGTCTATAAAACCTCTACTAAACTGTCTGAAAGGGGATACTGAGATAGGCCTCAAGTACCAAGAACTGAAAGTAAATACTGTAAAGAAATATAAACCATAGAGCCTCAGACTGAGAAGAGGCCTCACTAAATACTGATAGTTGTCAGGTTCTCAACGAAGCGGATGCCGAGGAACTCTGTCACCTACGTCTACATCATAAAATGATACATGTCCTAAGTACGTTAGTACATGGAATGTATGATATGTAAGATGGCCAAAATAGTAACTCAGGATGACATAACATTTCTTCAAAAAGGATATAAACATAACTCATAATAACGTAGCCATAATAACAAATACTTTATATGCTACAGTAACATACTGAAAACTGAAAAGTAAAAACATAATTTCTTAGCTTAGGGAGTTTCTCTAACCGACAACCACCACTATGACCTTCGTGGTAATACAACGTTTTGCCCACGCTGCCAAAGTCGTCCCGTACCTTGCCGGGGTAGGGGATGAATAACTAGGGGAGTGGATCCATCCCAAATCTGGGCCGTCTCAGTGGCTAAAGAGGAAGGTACCATAGTACAATCCTATCCTATACTGGCTATATAGTTTATGAGTTCGAGTAATTTATTCTACTCTCACCCATATCGGTGCTCAATACTACTCCCAAAATGTTCTTATGCAGCTCATAACTTTTAAAGAATGAATTCTTGAAATCTTTCGGGGACTTAGACCAGCTTTAACTTTTCTTAAACTTTTTCTCAACTAAATTCTTTAACTTAACTGAAGACTAGAATCAACTCAGTGACCCAAAATAAATTAGATTTTTCTTGACTAATGTGCAGAAAAATAAACTCTTAAAAATGCCCTTCTTGAACTTAGCTTAAAGATTCTCAAACTAGTCTTTCTTTTCTTGAAGTATTATCAAGAAACTTCAATAATCATAAATCTTGTGCACAAATGGATATAACTTGATAACAATACTTTGATTACGTAATATAGAAGTCAAGAATTATAGTATTCATCAAGACTCTATGTGTACCATGGAAATTAACATGCTTTCACAAAAGTTACGGGAACTTAATCTTTCTAGTTCTTGAAAGTTCATGAGTGAAATAACTTCTATCTCTGAAAATATACTCAACATAATAGGTTTAAGGTGGCCTTACATACCTTGGAACGAGTTTTTGAGGAATTGAAAGGAAAATCTTGAATGCCCTAGTGTTCTTGAATTCTATGCTTGGAGTTCTGGGGAAGGGTTTCTTGTTTTTGGAGAGAGTGAAAGAGTAGAAATACATTTTTAGAACTAATTACGACTTAAAGACGAATTAATTTAGGATATGGGGTGTGAAAAAAGTCAGATTTTCCCTTTCCCAGAAAAAAAATGAAACTGGCCCTCTTCGTCGCGCACTATTGTTTTATAACACTTTTTCGCGAATTTTCTCTTTTCGTTGAATTTTTGAAAAATGACCAAGTGTGGTTCTGCATTTTCTCCGCGTCGCGGAGAGGACGCGAAAACCTCACTGTTTCTGAATTTTTTTGGAAAAATTAATTCGCATTTTTTTGAGTTTTTGTCGAGTTGAGATCATTTTTCGACTCCATTTTTTGTACTGATCACAAATTCAATCTCGAATTTGCAAATGGAGCATGGAAAGACACATTATGCGTAAGGTCAATTCTAGGGGTATTTTTGTCATTTCACGAGGTGTTACATAAAAATAATGAAAGTATCATGACTCTTAAATGAATTAAAAAGTTATAGGTATTTTAAATATTTAATTAAAATTAAAGGAAAATTTTGATTATAATTCAAAGTTTAAAAGGGAGTGTGATTTTTTTAAAAATAAAATTAAGCGTGAAAATGATTTTCATTTGATATAGAAAGAGACAGTGTACCAAAATTAACGCAAAAAGAATAGAGAAAAATAAAAAATATTCTAAGTGGCAAAGTAAAGTAAAAGAAAAAAGAATAACTAAAAAAAATTTGTACTGTTACACGTGGCAAACCACATTTGTTACCTTGGTAGAACTTGGATCACAATTCGAAGCAATCACCTCTTCTCCAATCTCCGCAGTTAAACTAAAAACCCAATGTAATCAACGGCGCCAAAAAAATTTCAAACTCTTTACCCAAATTTTCAACCTTCACGCAAAGTAAAGTAAAAGAAAAAAGAATAACTGAAAAAAATTTGTACTGTTACACGTGGCAAATCCACATTTGTTACCTTGGTAGCACTTGGATCGCAATTCGAAGCAATCATC
>DF360894.1:23153-51874 GCA_000787875.1 Solanum virginianum | reverse complement strand
GAAGCAATCACCTCTTCTCCAATCTCCACAGTTAAACTCAAAATTCAATATAATCAACGATGCCAAAAAGATTTCAAATTCTTTACCCAAATTTCCAACCTTCACGCACTCTCCTCTCTTTCTCTATATAAATTCTCTATCACCCATTTCTAATATTCATCACTTCAGATCTTTACTTTTTTTCAAGTACACATTCCAGTTTCTTTATATATAGTAAAATGGCTCAGACTAAGCAGACAGCTCACAGATCTATAGGGGAAAGGCTCCAAGGAAGCAATTGGCTACCAAGATTGCAAGAAAGTCAGCTCCGGCAATCGAAGGAGTGAGGAAGCCTCATCGTTTCCAACCAGGAACTATGGCTTTGAGGCAGATCAGGAAGTATCAGAAATCTACTGAGTCGTTGATTAGGACGCTGCCATTTTAGAGGCTAGTGAGGGAAATTGATCACGATTTTAAGAGAAATCTGAGGTTACAGAGTAGCGTTGTTGCTGCTCTGCAAGAGGCTGCTGAGGCTTACCTTGTTGGTCTATTTGAAGATACTAATCTTTGTGCAATTCATGCTAAGAGGGTTACGATTGTGCCCAAGGACATTCTGCTTGCTAGGAGGATTCGTGGATAAAAGGGCTTAAGAAGAAGTTTTTTATGGTTGAAAGTTAATTTGTGTTCAATGCTTTTACTTAGAAAAATGGAATTCCATTACTTTGTTGTTGCCAAGATTTGAGGTACTTTTAATTCACTACTGACTGAAAAGGTCCTCACCCTATAGCATCAGTATTTTACAAGTTGTATTTCCTTTATCAGTTGCTGAAATCGAGTACTTTATCCGTTTGAAAAAGAATGACCTAATTTAACTTAGCACGAAATTTAAAAAAAGAAAGAAAACTTTTCAATCTTGTGATCCTAAATTAAAATTATGTTAAGTATACCAAAATGCCTTTTAATTTTGTAACCTAAAACATACCACGTGAAAAACTGAAATTAAAATTTTGTCATAAAAAAAGAAGTCATTCTTTTTTAAACGGATCTAAGGGGAAAGTAGATCATTCTCAAGGGAGGTAGTATTATCTTTGTTATCCAAATGCTAGTGTTACAGTCATATACTTCCTATAAATCTTCAACATACTCAGCCTCACTTGAATTTTACATCTTGATATCAATATCTTCTTAATAGCAGGTATGCATTTACATTTGTAAATTGAGTAACTTTCTGTATTTCACCCAAAAAAATTGTGTTAAATTTATAATCTCTAATTGTCACAAAAATTGATCATATGAATTATGTTAACCATCTTGACTATTCTATTAGAGATACTGACCGCCAACAGAAATACATGTCAAATAACTCTAGATGTAACAAAACGCTTGCTTTCCGCTGCATTCCAAGTGGAATGAGAGTGATATTATGTCCAGAACTCAGAACTGTTTTTGCAGCAAAAGGGTCAAGAAACATATTCAGTTCTGCAAATTTGTTACAAGGAAGATTGATGACATTCCCCTTCTTAGTGTTATTATAATTGAAGTGTCCCCCAACAATTAATATATCCTGCATCAAAATTCAGAAGATAATAACTTTCACATTAATGGAAATACCTATGATGGATATCTCAAGTCCTCAACTCATGAAGCAAAACAGAGTCATTGATATGGCAAAGCGATCAACAGAATAAAACAGCTATCTAAGCAAAAGAGTAACTTAATTGTCAAGAACAAAGAAACACAAGAGAAACTAAGGAATGATTGTCTCAATTCATTGATTCAAATACATAAGAATACATTAGTATTTATACACAAGAGAAAATATTCTCTCCTTAATGTAAGATCCTACAAATTAATGTGCATAATATTCTACAACTATTGCTACTAATATTATACACTAAATGTAGCATGTAAAATATCTCTTGCATATATTTTACAACTAATACTATATAATATTCTACACTAAATGTAGATCATGCAGAATATACTATGATCTTTCCATTATGCGAACATCCCCGTCAAATTGATGTTGGTGGACCAAAAAACATCAATTTGCCTACTAGAAATTGATGACGTTGTCGTGCCGTTGACTTGATAAACACATCAACTATCTAAAGATCACTAGATACATGTGGAAGGGTAATAACTTTTTCATTGACAGCTTCTCTAATAGAATGACAGTCCTCTTCAATATGTTTGGTTCTTTCATGATCAATCAAATTTGTAGCAATCTGAAGGTGCTTGTGTTGTCAGTTTGAAGAAGAGCAGAACAAGATTGAGGAAATCAAATTTCTGTCAACAAATCATGAAGCCAAATAAACTCGGAACAAGCTGCAGACATTGCTCGATATTCAGACTCTGTTGAAGATTTTGACACACGATCTTGCTTCTTATTCTTCCAAGATATCAAGGAACTTCCGAGAAACAAGCACCAGCCTGTGACAGAGCGACGAGTATTGGGACAACCAGCCCAATCAGAATCACAAAATGCATTAAGCTGAAAAGGAGAACCACTAGAAAAGAATAATCCACGAGGAGATGTTCCTAGGAGATATCAAATGATACGACGAACAACCACCAAATGTAGATGGCAAGGAGCCGCATGAACTGACTGACTTGTTGAACAACAAAAGAGATATCAGATCAAGTAATAGTAAGATGATTTAGACTCCCAACTAATTGTCGATACAAAGTCAGATCAGGCAGGAGATCTCTTTCATCACGACGATACTTCACGTTCAATTCCAATAGAGTATCTTCGGAAGAAGATTCTTGAAGACCAGCTAAAGCAATCAAGTCCTGAGTATATTTGTGCTAGTTTAAGAAAACACCTAAAGAATCACAATGAACTTCCAAACCCAAAAAATATGTAAGAGTACCAAGATCTTTCATATGAAGAGATCCTTAAGTTGTTGCTGCTGGAGGTTAGAAATTAATGAAGAATAAGTTCCTGTGATAATAATGTCATCTACCTATATCAAGAGAATAACACAATTGGTAGATTTTTTCGAAGAAATAAAGATGAGCCATATTTACTTTGTTCAAAAGAGAACTGAAGCAAAATGAACCGAAACTTGTCAAACCAAGCTCGGGGAGCTTGTTTTAATCCATACAAAGATCGCTTCAGCTTGCAAACATCTGATGTAGGTTATGAAAACAAACCAGGTGGAGCTTTCATATAAATATCTTCTTTGAGATCACCATGGAGAAAATTATTTTTTACATCTATTTGATGAGGTGACCAATTTTGTTATGCAACAATGGCAATAATTGTTCGCGCCATAGTCATTTTTGCTATTGGTGCAAACGTCTCCTCATAGTCCACACCATACTCCTATTTGTTACCAAGGACCACCAATCGAGCTTTGTACCGATCAAGAGTTCCATCATAATGGAGTTTAACTGAATAAATCCATTTACATCCGATTGGATAGACATCGAAAGGACAAGAAACAATATCCCATGTGTTATTTTTATTAAGTGCCAAAAGTTCTTCCTTCATTGTTTTCTGCCAATACTCAAGCTTGGAGACTTGTGCATAACCTGTTGGAATAGAGATGGTGGATAATGGAGAAGAGAAACCATACCAGTTAGGAGTACGAGATACTTCGGTAGACAGCCAAAGAGACTCAAGAGGAGCAGGACTTGAAGAAATCTCAGATTCTAGTTGAGCAGCAGTCTCAAGTGCCGAATCAATTTCAGGATGAGGTATTGGACGACTCATTCATACACAAATTTAGGATGAGGTAAAGTTGGACGACGTCATTCATACACAAATCCAAGTTTGAATCTCTTAGAAGAAGACAAATCCTCAAAAGTAGGAAAAAAAGAAACAGAAATCACTCAAAATGAGTAGGAAAAAATATTGATTCTAAAAAAAATAAACATTTCTAAAAACATGAAATTTGTTAGAACTTGAATCATAGCAAATATGAATCAAAAAAGAGAAGGCTCTGATACCATGTCAAGAATAGAGAAACACAAGAGAAACTAAGGAATGATTGTCTCAATGCATTGATTAAAATACATAAGAATACATCAGTCTTCATACATGAACTGAAGGTTTATTGCATTGATAAGGGGGAAGATGCACAAAACAAACACATCCAAATGTATGAAAATTATCATAGCTTGAATTTTGATAATAAAGACGATAATATGGAGAGTCAAGGTTTAACACTTTAAATGGCAGCCTATTAACTAAATAGACAGCAGTAGACAAAGCTTCAACCTAATACTTAGACGGGACAGATGACTCAATCAATAAAGTACGAGTTACACCCAAAAGATGACAAGTTTTTTTTCTTTGAGAATTCCAAAAGATGACAATTTTTACACTTAGCAATTCCATTTTGTTGTGGGGTATATGGCCAAGAGCGTTGTAAAACAATTTCTTTCTGAAGCAAGAAACTACTATATTCATTAGACATATATTCTCCACCAGAATCAAATCTTAATATTTTGATGCAGGTAGAAAATTGAGTATCAATGTAAGTCAAAATTGTCTCGAATATTAAAAAGACATCATATATGGAACAAAGAAAATACACTCACATAAACCGACTATAATCATCTATGAATGTTACAAAGTACTTGAAATGAGCATGAGAAACGATTGGTAAAATACCCCAATCACTATGAATGATATCAAAACACTTTGTAGCACGATTTTCGAAACTAGTTAAAGGAAGAGCTTTATTTTTACCTAATTTACAAGTAGAACAATCAAAGGGAGTTGCTGAAAACTGATTTTTTATTTTCCAATAAACCAGAATTTGACAAATGAGACAACAAGATTGAATTTGGATGCCCTTGATGCTTATGCCAAACCTCAGTCTTACTAGTTGTAGAAGTACAAGCAAAAGATAAAACAGGAGGAATGAAAAAGCATATATGAAACAATCTTCCAACTTTAGGTCCCTTTGTGATTGTCATCCTCGACACCTGATCCTGCACAAGGCAATCATTACGAGAAAAATTCACATCACAGTTATTATCTACCAAATGGCAAAACAAACATAAGACTAGTGGATAGCTTTGGTGATACAAATACATTCTTGAAAGTTTTAGTAATATCTCCAAACTTGCTAATCGGTAAATTACTACCATTGGCAATTCTGGATTTGTGATGGACCACGATACTTATGAATATTTTTTAGCATACTCATTGAGTTGGTCATATGATTGGAAGCGCCAGAATCAACAAGCCAAAAATTAGATGTAATATCGTTATCTTGTAATCCCAAAGCTGGAAGGGCTAACACAATTATTTGTTGTACCATTTTTAGAGTAAGAACTAAAAGTTGGAGTTATTTATCCCAACTTGAAAAGCATTGATCTTGTGATTTTAAGGACGTGAGGGACACTCTTTGATAATATGCCCGTGTTGTTTACAATAATTGCAGAACCTTTTACCACAATTGCTAGCAATATGATCATATTCCTTGCAACTGTAGCATTGGATCTTGCTCATATCCCAACCTTTTCCTTGAGCAACAAATGCGACAATATGAACATTATCTTGCTTAAGAGCATTTTGTGCGAGAAAACGTTGTTCTTCACGAAGTAACTCCTTAAAACAGACATCCAAAGAGGGAGACGAGTCATGATTCATCAAGTTAGAGCGAACAATCTCAAAATCAGATCACAATTTCATCAAAAATTGATTTCTCTTGCTTTGCTCATAAACTACTTGAATAATATGAAGATATTCAACAAGTATTTTAGCATAACCAATATTCGTGAATTCAACCCATAAGTTCTGAAATTCAGAAAAATAATCCTGAATAGAAAGACCTTAAGAGTAATCAGCAACTTCATGATCTAGCTGAAAGTGACTTGCGCTATTGTCTTGATTGTAAACCTTTTGTAAATAATCCCACATGACCTTTGCAGTCTTGTATGGCCTAAGATTAAGAACAATGAGAGGGTCAATTGACCTTAAAATTCATGTCATCACCCGTGCATCTTTGACCTTCCACTAACCTAATTTTGTAGGATCAATCGGTGCAGGATCACTTTCATCTATATGGCCCCATAACTCTTTTTCAGTGACAAATAATTAAAATTGAAATTTCCAAGCGGAGTAATTTTTTCCCGGTGAAACAGACATTGAATGACTCAAAGTGATGTGAAGTCATTTTTTAATAGCAAAATCCAAAAACACAATGATACAAAAAAATGTCTAGAAAAATCAAAGACCAAGAGCCCCAAAAAAATTAGGACTAATTGTTGATTAACAATAACGAAAACAAAAACTTCCAAAAAAATATTTGAAAGTTACTACAGATCCACGACTCTATGAATCAAAGAAGAGAAGGCTCTGATACTATGTACAAGAATAGAGAAACACAAGAGAAACTAAGGAATGATTGTCTCAATTCATTGATTCAAATACATAAGAATACATCAGTCTTTATACATAAGAAAAAATATTCTCTTCTTAATGTAAATCCTACAAATTAATGTGCATAATATTCTACAACTAATGTTACATAATATTCTTCACTAAATGTAGCATCTAGAATCTCTTACATATTTTCTACAACTAATGTTATAAAATATTCTACACTAAATATAGATCATGTAGGATATTCTATGATCTTTTAAATTAACTAGCTTCCAAGTTTTATTAAAAATTACCGATTCCATTTCATCATTTACAGCTTCTTTCCAGAAGATAGGGTGGAAAAAGGACCAAAATAACCTTTCTTAAAGCTGTCAAAAAGCCCGAAGTATGCTTATGAGAGGACTAGGTTTACCTGAGGTCTTAGAGAAGGATCTGCAACTAATTTCTCATGGTCGGGTCAGGGTGCATATATAAATTTTGATTTCTAACTGAAGAATATTGTCTTGATTTTTATCTCAAGGACCATAAGAATAGAGGAACACTTGCCTGTATATCTTGATTTTTATCTCAAAGACCATAAGAATAGAGGAACACTTGCCTGTATAACCTTGCTTGTATTCTTTCCTTCAAGAATGAGCTTTGCTATATTAGTCAATGGGCCATTCACCAAAATAGTAAGTTCCGATCCTGGATCGAGTGATTTCGCCACTGATTCCAATACTTCCAATGCTAAAGGTTGTCTGAGTTCAGGATGATCAGTATTTCGAGGAGCTCCAAATTTTGCAGAATTTTCTGCTGTGTATCTGGAATTATCATATGCTGTTATACCAGGAATATTTCAATGGTTCAATGCTATATCAAATGATAAACATGTGAGTTTATATAAATAAAATGACAAAGTTGATATGCTAATGTTTGGCAAATTTCATGAATGAACAAGGGGATCTGTTCTTTCCCCTTTCAGATAGAGAATATACCTCTTAGGACTTCGAGGTAAAGAACGAGCTAAACCATACAGAGTGTCCGAGTCTAGATATCCACCGCTACCCTGTGGGATGACCTTGCTGTATCTGCAGCCTCCAACCCCATAGGAAACAGTATCAGATTGGTCCATTGCAAAACCATTAGTGAGGCCCACAGGAATGTCGTCACGACCCATCATATGAAGCAAATCATACACACAATCAATTGTGCAGCATTTGCGCAGCCATTTGGACTCACTAATATAGCCTGAATGAAAAGAAGCTATTTCACATTGAAAGGCATCACTTAATTATGACAAAATTAAACTACACCTGTGGACTCAACTATGTTTCTGCAATGGGTTGCTCACAAAGTGATGCAAAACAATTCTCATGATGGCTAACGACTCATCAGTTTTATCCCAAAATTGAACAGAATGGAAAGTATTGGATAAAAGTTGAACATAAAGTGACATTCTGATTGAAGGAATTTACTGCAACTACAACCGTTGTCTGATCAGGAACTAAATTCCTAATATTTTTAGTTGAGGATCTCATAGACATTAAGGGTGCATAAACAGACGGAACAGAGCTTATGGAAGGCCAATTTACCTTGAGATTGATATCTACTACAGGTAATTTGAGGAGATAGAACAGAGCTAGAAAGTCTCCAGCACTCATATCCATATCAAACACAAGATTTTTCCCGAAATTCTTTCACTTGAGATCCGGTTTGTAAAATACTTCCCTGTAATAAGGAATTGTGCTGTGAAATTGAATCTTCCAGTGTGTTCTGGATGGTTTAAGACCTGCAACCAGAAGCAACATAGTATCGGCTTCTGCTGTCTGCTGATTATGTTAAAACTGTAATGCAAAACGTCACAAGCAAACATCAACTTGGTCTGCTTCAGAAAGAGGCACGAAAAAGTCACAACCAATTCAGACTGAGAAGTTAGTTCTAGACTTACATCCAGAAAGCTAACAGAGAACTCTCTGTCTAATATGTTGCTAGCATTTCGATTAGGTTTTGCTCTAACAGCAACAAGAACAGACACTCCTCCTGGCTGGTCAACTTCTTTTGTATAACCACCTGATAAATGCCATCGGTTTAGAACAAGTATGACATACAGAAAGGTATAACAAATGAATAGTAATGCAGGAACATAGAGAAAAAGAACACCACCACTATTTCATCTCATACTAGTTGATAGAAAACATAAAACATCATACTTTGACAAGAAGAAAAAAAATTCACATAATTTACAATGACATATTCATATCTCCGAAGATATGTCGTTTACGCATGATTGAAGCAGCTATACCCGACATAAATGAGTCCCACAAAAAATAACTCTGCGTATATCACATTCTCCTTAGTTATCAAATAAATGTCTTTAGTACCATAGAATTTTAAGTTCTATGTTCCTGGATTATTACCCTATAGAATTGGTCATCGAACCATATATCACGAATGATTTTCAGAGACTTGAAACAGTACTCTGCTTCATAGGCGTGTTGATTCTTCTCAAAGGTCTCCAAAAAGTTTTTAATCACAAGAATGGTGTTGGTAGCATCCGATGGACAATAGTAATTGGAATGCCTGAAAGAATAACCTGCAAGATGATATAATGATAAAACCTCTTGTTCATTAAGATTAGCAAGACATATGGCTACTGTTAAAATAGGAATAGGTAAATACAATCCTAATTAGAATAGAAATAGGAATAACAATTGTATTATAGTATCCTAGTTGGAAAAAGAGTCTAATATAGTATCTATAAATAGGGTCTCAATGTAATAATGTAGACAACATAATTCAATAATATATTTTTTCCCAATATTTCTCACATGTATCAGAGCATTGGTGAGAAAAAAAAAATTCCGGTGGTTGTTCACTGTTCCGATGGTTGTTTTTGGTTACCTTTCTTTATGTGGGTGATGTGCAAAAAACCAACACCATCACTAGGCTCGGGAAGTCCGGGCGACCTCATCCCAACCAGAACCCACCGGAACAGCCTTCTCACGCGCCGCTGGCAGTGAGTAATTTATCGGAGAGATTGACTCATGCGCCGGCGCGTGAAGGGTCTCCGGTGACTTTTCTTTCAACTTTTCTTCTTCTACTGGGTCGGCGAGTCATTCAAACCAAACCCCAGCCCTTTTTTGTCAGATTCAGTTGCCGGAATTAGGGTTCCGGCATCTTTTTACTGTTCCAGGCAATTTTCCGGCCATCTTTTCGATTATTTTTCTTCTGGTGGGGTCGCCTAGTAATTCCGACCCAACCCCAGTCATTTTTCTCCAGTTCCGATCGCCGGAATTAGGGCTCCAGCGATTTCCAGCAAATTTTTTTCGTGTTTCCGGTTGAATTATGGTGCATAAGTAGGTTTCGAGCAGTCAGTCTTCTGAGCTTGGTTTGGGAAGTTCAACACTGTAATTGAAGAACTTATTACATCGTGTTTTATGGACATTGTGCATCAAATCCAGTATTTCATGAGAAAACTAAAGCACACTGAGATTGATTGTCGATTTTGTGAGATAGAGTGATCAACTTGCAGATATCTCACCAAGCTCTTCATCGCTCCTCGTATTAATTATATTTGTAATAAGCTAGGTACATATGACGTGTATGCAATAGCTTGAGGGAGAGTGTTAGAATAGGTAAATACAATCCTAATTAGAATAGGAATAGGAATAACAATTGTATTATAGTATCCTAATTGGAAAAGGATTGTATTATAGTATCCTAGTTGGAAAAGGAGTCTAATATAGTATCTATAAATAGGGTCTCAATGTAATAATGTAAACAACACAATTCAATAATATATTTTTTCCCAATATTTCTCACAGCTACAAATATCAAAATAAAGGAGTTCACAACTAAATGCATATGGGGGTACATGTAATACCTGATATGCATCAAAAGGATCCATAAATATGTTGAACTCTGCATAAAGATTGCTTGCGAAATCTGTAAATAAATTGCATGGCCACCACATTGTGAGGTTGGCAAGAGGGATTCGCATTGTCTGGACAGCAACCTTGAGGATTCTTTGACCTTATGCCACCCCCATGATGAAAATGTTCTCAACATTTTTCTTCAAATGTGGATTACATTGAAGAAACAAAGCAAAATTTATAAGTGATCCGATAAGAAAAATTACTGTGGGGCCAGCTGAAATTGTTTCAATCATTACTTTCTGAGTTGTTGGCTGTCGAAAAGGTGAATATCTTCTCTTTCCCTGTATACAAGTTCCATAAGAAATAAAGTTTTTAACATAATGAAAATTATTAAAAAGGTGCACAAGGAAACCAAGAATGATGAGATTATGCTTTATCAAGGCACGTTATTTTGTGAGGAACAGAACTAATATTCTGCTCAGCCATTCCCAACATAAAAGCAAGACTATAATTTCGTGTTCTTTTTTTCCCTTTTCCATCAATTATATCCCACTTCTTTATCAACAGACAGTCCAAGCTAGTCTGGTCCCTATACGAATCCTTTATATCCATTTCGCCTCCATTTAGATCCATTGCATCCCAATATTTCTCAATCAGATCCCATTCCTTTACACACGAGAAAAAGTAGTATACTAGTTCTATGGAACTCCTTAATAAGTACCTTATCCCAAATTATCATGACACCAGACGCAGACACATTTGAGTGAGACATGATCGCTTTGCAGTCAAAAAGATTCTTTCTCCAGCCTTTCCCTAGCCTCCCATGCACTAGCAGCAAGTGCTAAACATACTGTGGAAAGACTAGTCCCAGGCACACCTATGGTGTTTGAGTGAAGTAAGAAGAGGCCAAAGATACTGAGGGAATGGAGGTGACTTAGTCATGAGGTGCCAAAATTTGACAGTTCTTACTGAACTGAAGCAAGAAATCCTCTGGATATGGTAAAGATCTATTTATATAAAATGTAGAGGAAAAGGGAAAGCAAAACTGATCGTTTTACTACATCCTAGTCAGCATTTTGGTGGATATAATAAAAAAACAGAATAACAAGTTGTCCACTACAAATATGACTTTATTTGCTTTCCAGCACTAATAGCTTACTTATATATACAATTCCAAGAGATACCTGTGGTAGGAAGCTCTTCTGAAGCCCATAATTTGAGTCAATGTCCAGACGCCCTCCCTGACCCACAGGAATAGCTTGCATGTATCTACAATATGCTTTTTGATGAAAAAATAGAAAAAGGAAAAAAAATGTAGATGTATTATCAAACAGTTTGTTTTATATCAATACAAATATTTTTAACTTGCAGAATTGATTGAGAAGTCGAGAACTCAGAAGGCCTTTCTTCACCTGATCAATCATAGGCAGATATCCAGCAACATATGGCAGAATGGTACTATCAGGAAGTATTCCACCTTCACCTCCTAAACCAACAGTAATATCATCGCGCCCCATCATGTCAAGAATGTCATAAACTTGATTAACAGCATGGCCTGCATCACTCCATGCATTTGTGCTAATAGTTACTGCCTGTAGCAAGAAGAATTCTCAACTAATTTTCTCTATGAGACCTTATTTTATGAAATGGTGACACAATTAGCCCATACTGTCAAAGGGGCTTACTATCCAGCAAAGACTACTCCAAGTTCAACTATGACCCATAACATGCTTTCAAAAAATTAAGTGAAGATAGAGTCCTTGCTTAGCACAATTTTTACATGTATTGTATGAGTAATAGAAAGAATGATAAATATCTTCACAATGAATGGGATTACTACCTTAGCATGATAAATATTTCAAATGCCATGAAAGCCAAGATAAGAAATCGACAATTACAAACTTAAAAGATTCCAGTGCTCAACTAAGGTAGGGAAGAAAAACGTGACTTCTGTTTAAAGAATTTTTCTGATAAAGAATAAGCAATTGCTTCAGTCTACCTATTAAAGGATGGGTAGAAAAAGTGACTTTTGGAAACAAAGAAATCTCAAATGTTGGGACGAAAAGGTGAGCATCTACAAACTGAAAATGCAATACTTTGTCCCTATTAGCCTTGGCAAAAATGCAAAACGTACATCATGTAGATGGTTTTCTAGATTCCCTAAGTTCCCAATCGGACTAGACTAAATGTATAAGGATTCTGATATAAGTCAAATCACAAAGTTTTGCTTTGGATCAATAAAATTGATTACTTTACTTTTAAAAGAAAATGACTTTTTAAAAAACAATTCTACTAAGAGAATGCAAATAATTTACTTTTGTCTTAAAAAGAAGCTATTAGCATGTACACAACCTTTAACATGATATGAGGTTTCCTACAACAAACCCATTCTACACATACAGATTATGTGAAGTCAAGGGATCAGTATAGCTGATATCTCAATCTCAAGGTCAAAGAAACAGGCAATGGAACCATCATTATATCGACTACAACCTTTCCCCTTCTTTTTCTTTTTGAGATAACTGCGGTCTCCTCTAGTAGGATTCAAACCTTAGATTTCAAAGTTGTCATGGACTGCTAGGTCAGTATCAATTTAACAAGGTAGGGCAATATTATTATATCATATTGGAATATAAACTAGAGTAAAGTGAGAACCTGCAAGTTGATTTGGGATGAGTTGAGCTTCAAAAGATACGAAAGAGCAAAGATATCATCAGTACCCATGTCTGTATCCAAAAGAATCCAATGACCCTTTACTCCATTCCACACAAAAATTGAAATTATAGTCATCATCAAAGCAACTCTGCCTAAAACTGCCAGAAACGGCAATGCCTCTTTGACTTTCATCACTACAAAAGTTCAGTTTTTGGCTCACACAGACTGATTCTGTTAGGTGAATTTTATAAAAAAGAATATATAACTAGTTGTGTGCTAGTACTAGTTGTGTAAATGTTGTACAGATCCATCCACTATTTTCTTTTTTCTTTTTCTTTTTTTTTTTGTGTGGGGGACGGATTAAGTGGAGAAGTTGATCCTGACATAATGTATAATCAAGACACAAGAAGAAATCGACGAAATTGCCCGACACATGTTGACTGTACAACTGCTTCCAAAGTAGTATCTAAAACCAAATTTATATTGAAACAATTTGAGAAAAACGAAAAAAAGACAGTGGCCCCTTAGATTTAAAGCCAGATCAGACTCGACATCACACAGGTTAAAACACTTCTAAAAGATAGCTGCAAGATCACCCAGGCTCACTTCAGCTGATAGAGCTGCTATAAGTACATAGTTTAATCAATTATACTACTGGAGGATCTACATATATTTGGACCAACTTGTTTTCGACTTGACTAATCAAATTGTTGGCGGAGATGCATTTCTGTCTCACTTTTCCATGTTGCGTGGGATGACTGCCCCTTCATCCTCTTATTCTTCTCCTTGTCTTTGATGGTAGACCCCTTCTTCTTGACTGGCTCTTCGTCAGTGTTTACAGGACGATCACCGCACGCTGGGCACACCATCCCTCTCGTGTGTGTGAATGTTTTGGGAATTCCACACCTCAAGCACATCCTCAGAAGCTCTGCTGCATCTTCTGCACCAGGATAGCTCGCAGTTGCCATAGGTTTGCCTCCTTGTACAGTGCCAACAGAAGCATTTGCTTGACCAGTGGCTGTCTTTGGGATGCCCCCACCAACATCACTTCTTACCCTCTCATGGATCCCTACTAACTGAGGCTTTGACTCCACTACAGCACCAGCTGGTAAATCATTTTTGTTTCTGCTGTACTTACGGCGACCGTGTCGCGGTCCATCCACATCCTTTCCAGCTTCTTCAACACTGTTGTTCAAAAACTCCGGGGGGCCTGAAATTTCGGAAAAGGCGTCAAGAGCAGAGGGGAGCAAAGAAGATGAAGAAGGGTTAGGGTTAGGGTTAGAGTTAAAAAAGGGTTTGTAACGATTCTGTGGAACGTCGTCGTTTTCGTCATCGTCGGACTTGTCGTACTGAAGTTCTTGTTCTTGTTCTTCTTCCTCCGGCGAGGAATAACCTTGTATGAGTGACAAACTCATCATCACCAACCGGCAAAATAAAATAAAATGGATCAGATTCAAACGATGCTTTGAAAGTTCAAATATGGGTTCTAGAAATTTCTATTTCTATTGTATAGAGTGAAGAGGAGGACCGCTGAGGGTAGTTTGATCATTTTAAAACTATCTAGATTAAAATAAAATTTTAGAAGAATTTATATATGTTATAAAAGGATATTTTATAATTATGCTAAAGTAAATAATTTCTAGTTGATTAATTTCTCATAAATAATAATAAATGTTAAGTATGTTTAGACATATTTTAGAAATAAAATTTTGAACTAATTTAAAATAATCGTATCTTAATTATCAAAAGATTTGCTGCAAAACTCATACAACGACGAATTTATATTAGCTACTAACTATTAGTGATAAAATAGTAATGAAATTAATAGCTAATTTCATATTTTCTTTAGAAGTGTAGATATTATTCTATATGAAATAAATAAATAAATATTATATGTATGCAGAATAATTTTTTGTTACCAACTAAGATACGCATGTCCCGTTTTAATTGAATTTATGAGATAACACGCATATAAGAAAAATATTTAAAGACAAAATTTACATCATATTTTCTACTATTTCCCTTTGTAAAATCATAAATATATAGTGTAATTTATCTTCTTGAAAATATAAAAGTATAATAAATGAAAGGGCCAATATGAAAATTTCAAACATTCACCTTGAATTTTGAATAATTCAAATATTTTGAACATTGAAAAAAACCTCAAAAATTCAATTAATTTGGGACGCAGGGAGTACATTATATGTCAAACTTCATGTTTACGTTTATTGATTCTAATTTCAACCTGAGAAATAAATTTTAAATATTGATCTTTGAAATAGTTGTAATCATTTTAATAAATTTTAAAATGATTTGAATTATATTAAATTCATAAATATATTAATCCAAATAAATGTTATGGATTAGTATAACTAGATTAATTATTTAAGTCCAATAAATACGGATTTAATTAAAACTCATGTTAATTGATTTGAGCTACAATAAAAGAGTCCAAATTAATAAGTCTAATATTATTTCATCCAAGAGGCCCATCATGACGCCACATGTCAAATGAGGTGGCACGCCAAGTCAAACGAAGAAGCCAATATGATCATGTCATGTCTCAAAATGACAAACCCATTTCATTAAAACCCAATATGTCATGTCACTTAAATCTAATTGGTTGAAGGAAGTCTTTCTTATTATAATTCCTCTATTCTACAACTATAAATAAGGGTCTTCATAATTCAAAGGAAAAAAAGAATTATAACAAGAAGCTAGAGAGAGCTCGTGGATCAAAAGCCACAAATTTCTCTACAAGTTTAAGAATTCAAACATTCAAGCATTCAAGTTCAAGAACAAGCTTAAAAGTCCTTGAACTCAAGATCAAATTCAAAAACAAATTTAAGTTTCAAGAACGAGATCAAAAATAAATTCAAATTTCAAGATCAAGTTCAAAGATAAATTTCAGATTCAAGATCAAGCTCAAAAGCTTTTGAATTTACACTTGAAAAGGCGAATCAGAAGATTCATATAGATTGTAACACTTATATATTGAAAACAAATACTACAAATTATTTGCGATATTTTCGTTCTTGATTATTATTTTCTCGACGCAAATTTTATCTTCTACAAATTCTGACACACCCAGTGGGACCATCTCTACCTCTCATCTCAACTTTTCAAGCATCAAAGAACATTCAAATAGCCTCCAAGAAGATTGACTCTCAATCAATTTTGCTCCAAGTTCTCTGCTGAAGTAGAGGGAATTCTTGGTGTTACCTTTGGGAGTTTTGGAGATGTTACAAAGAGCAAGGTCAGCATGCTAGGACAACAAACACTTCAAGTGTCGTCCACATCTATTCCTATTTTTAGATCTTCAACTCCAAAAGGAGCAAGATCCTCCAAAAAAGCTTTAAATGGAGGAAATAGTATTGCCGAAAGGATTGAAAGGGCTTTAGCTTCGCTTGAGCTTCCTAGATCCAAGAACTCCACTGCAAAGAAAGGCTCGCGTGATATGAGCCCTTTGAAGATTAACTCGCACAAAAATCCAACACCAGTGATCATGCAAGCAATGGTAATTTATGCTTCGTCCATGGAGGAGCAACTGGCAAGCTTGACTAAAGCAATTAAAGGTTTGACAAAATGTGTGCATGAATAAGATGCTAAATTTTTCAAGCTGACAAATAAAATGGATAACATGATCTTATCCATATGAATAATTCAAATTATTTGTTTATTCAAAATCTTAATATATAAAAAAGTATTTTTACTAAAACTAATAAATATAAATTTTTATAACACACATAATTAATTTATTAATATTTTAAAAAAAATTATGTGGTGGTTGATGATGAAAGTAATAATTAGAGATAGTAATTGAGGATTGAAATAATAATGCAATGAATAATAGTTCATGATAATAATGATTGACAGTAGTGGTTGCTAATAACAGTTGATGGCAGTGGATGTGATAGTAATAAGGTCAAACGTCTATGCAGATCCTTAAAATTATTTCTAAATTTTATTTTGATACTCTAACTCAACCTTGTTTTATTTTAACCATCCAATTTTAATTTTCATACTCTATTTAGACATTTTTGTCCAACAAATTAATGAAGTGGGAAGAGTGTATTTCACATGTCACGATACGACACCACACCACACAAAAGTCAATTAAAAACACATACACAACCCTACTAATTTTTCCTCATTTTATCTTTGTTCCATTTTAACCCTTCAATATTATTTTTAAATACCATTTAAACACAGTGGGCAAGTTCAATGTACTAAAGCTCATGTTATGCATAAGTTAGAAAGTTAGAAAGTGTAGAAGTGGAACTGAAAATATTGTAGGTCAAAGTACGAGCCTTATTTACAGCTCGTGATTAAAACCATGAATTGTGAACAGGGCTCGTGGATGGGGTTAGATTGGATGGAAAATTGACCAAGTGTAAGGGTCATCTAAAAAAGGTGTTTACATTCCATAAATGAAACTACAGACTGTAGAATGAGTTCGTGGTCTGATACCCTCAGTTGATGGAAATTTGGAATTCTGACGAAGAACAAGAGGAGTCATAGTTGGTCTCGTATATAGAGTCTTGAAGTAATGGAAGTTTTTCTAAGTGTTGAGGCACTTTTGTAACATCCCATAAAATTACTGAAATGCCTATCGAACGTAATCGTGCGTATAACGCATCTTCTAAAGCTATGATTGAAAATTCGAATCGAATTTGCGATCAGCACAAAAAATTGAGTGGGAAAATGGTCTCAAACTGATTTTAGAGCAACCGGGTCGAAAATAATTTTCACTAATTAATTCAAAAATAGTATCAGTACGCACCCCTGGCGCAATGCGGATAGGGCGCAGAGTGACACTTACATTTTTTTAAAAAAATTTCGCAGGAAGTTCAAAATTTGTTTGGAGGAATTTTTGCGAAAAATACACTAGTCCGCGCCCTTGGCTCGTCGGGGACCAGCGCATGATTTTAAAAAAATTTCTTTTAAATTCGGAAAGCGCTTTTTAGTCATTCTCCATCCTATTCTAAGTCTTAAAACATGTTTTAAAGTCCTTTTGTTCATACAAAGAGTTTCAAATCCATTATTTTCCTAAGTCTAAAGCGTATTCCTGAGAGAGGAAGAAGAAAGGGTTTGAAGGTTCAAGGATTGAGGGTCAAATTCTTGAAGTTTAGTACAATCTTCATCCCATGTATGTAAAGGCTACCCAAAATATGAGATTGTTCTCCCATGTGCCCTGTTGAATGCAATCTTTATCTTAGGTATGTAAAGGCTACCTAGAATATGGGATTGTTCTCTCATGTGCCCCCATGATTGAATTAGGTTGAATGGTAGAATGTGATGGGTTTTACTTGTGATTTCTTGAAAGTTATCTTGAAAACTACTATTATTTTACACATATTTCTTAAATTGATGATCATTATAACTTGAATTAACTGTTTAAGTGATTTATTGTATGATTATATGTATACCCTGCATGATTTTCTTAACTAAAGACTCCAAGAACGACCTTAGGGGTAATGTTTAGAGCGTTGATCATTTGGGTGTGTTGTTTGCTATGGTCCGGGTCTTGAGATGAATGTGTGGATGACTGAAGTTGATGAAATTAGTGTCTTTAGAGTCTACATGAGATTGAAATTAATCTTGAAAGAATGATTCTACTCTTTGAGTTGATAGATGATGAGATGAGTTGAGGTTTCTTGCCCGAAGAGGCTAGGTGATGGAAATTCTTGATTGATTGATAGTTTATGAGCAATTCGAGTCATGGGAGGAGTATTGAGCACCAACATGGGTAAGGTTGATTCTCACTTGGACCCATTAACTACTTTGCTGGCGTAGGAGAGGATTTGACCGTGAAAGTGGATGTTTCCTTTGTCCCAAAAGAGGACTTAACAGACTTATAGATCCACCGATAGACTCGTTCTTTACCCCGATAAGGTACTGGAAAGATATGACAATGACATCTTTTTGTTGTATCATCATCGGCTCATAGGTGGTGGTTATTGGTTAGAGAAACTCCCAGATAGGTTCCGTATTGATAGTATTTTGATGTTGATGTGATAATATAAGTCTTGATTGATGGTGATGTGATAGTGTCCTATTCCTTATCCTGAGTTGAGATTGAGTAACTGATGAGCTGATGTCATATTATATTGTCTTGTCTATACTGTTTACTTTAACTCATTTTACATACAGTACATTCCACGTACTAACGCCCTTTGGCGCTGCATCGTTTCATGATGCAGATTCAGTAGATAGAGGCATTCAGCAGGCGAATCGTTGAGGTTCACAGACTTTCAGTCAGAGACTTGGTGAGTCTTCCCCTGCATTCGGAGGATATCTGTATTTCCCTTTCGCATTATTTTGAGTTATTTTCTTGAATTGTGGTAGCAATGGCCTGTCATGGGACCTTCTTAGACAGTAGTTATAGAGGCTTCATAGACAGAAACAGATGATGGTTGATGTTGGGGTTTCTTTTCCCCTTTCTCTACTTTTAAACTGAGTTCATTTCTTTAATCTTATTTCATATGATGGACTTTAGATGAGTATTCAGTTAAGGTCATTCTTTGATGTCTTTCGCTTATCGACTGATTGAATGAATGTAATGAGACTAGGTGGTTCGCTTGGGGGCTAGCAATAGTCTTCGAGTGCCAGTTATGTCTAGGGTACCTTCTCGGGGCATGACAACTTTATGGGCAAGTCTACGACCCGTAGATCAATCTATGAGTCGTACAGGGGTCTCATGGATTGATCTTCAGAGACCAAACTTTAAAAGATTCAAAAGTTAAATAGGACGAAACCCCAAGTACGATTTTGGTTTATGATTCGTAATTGAGATTTCAACAGTTTTAATGAAGGATGTATTTGTCTTTTCCCATGCTCTAAGATTGAAACACATCATTTTGAGATTCTTTAACCTATCATATTAGATCCTAAACTCTCATTCGTTCCCATTCTCTTCATTCCAACTCCCCTAAAATTTTCATAAGGCAAAACTATCTCAAGGCAAGGGTAAGGATAGGGTTTTCTTCTGAGGACTTTCTTCTTCAACTTTTTTAACTCTTTCCTTAAGGTCACAATAAGGTATTTGAGCTTGATTTATGGGTTCCTTTCACCCATAAAGACCAACCATAAAATCTTTTACCTTTTCTTTAAGTTCTTGAAAATTTATGAGTTCCATGAGTGTAATTTAAGTAACATTTTAATGATATCTTTACGTGTATTAATGATGTAATATGATGCTATACCATGAGTTCCTATGGCTATTAAGTTGAATGTTATGATTTCACTATCTAGGATTTTCAATAAGGATGTGGGTTGTTTAATTATGATCTTAACTCAGTGAATTTTATCATGATCTTGCATTATTTTCTTGAAGCATATGATTTTGAAGTCATTAACTAAGCCCACTAAATTTGAGGATAAGTATTGTATGATGTTAATGGTAAGGGCCAAAAAGTAAGTTTGAAAGTTAAGAATGTTGTCAAAGATATAAGCATGTTTTAAAGTCCTTAATGATGTTTAAGATAGATCCTCAATGTGACAGGCCAATTCTCACTTGAGTAGCTTCTGAGTTAATGAGCTACTCGTATATATAGCTACTTATGATTCTAAGTTATATTACATGACTATACTAATGGTTTGAAGTATTCTATGAGATTGCCTTAGCATCAAATGAGGCATTGAGGTTGGGTTCGACAAGAAAGATCTTAAAAGCAACCTCTTTTCCCATTAACTATGTGACACCATAGGAGTCCATATAGGTTAAGACTAGTGGATCTACAATAGCTATGTTTGTAACACCCCATATGTTGAAAAGTTTGGGACATGAAAAAGTTGCAAAAATTTTTTTGAACTAAACTATCTGTACGAACCAATCTATGGCTTATGATTTGTTCCGTAGGTCGTAGACAGGTGTCATAGTTTAGATCCTGAGGAATGGAAAATTTTCTAAATCTGGGAGGTTTCTATAGCCGAAATGGGACTACGGACCATACAATGAGCTCGTGGATTAAAGGTGCAAATTTTACTAGCTAAAATTTTGGGCCAATTATGAGGACTAAACATGACCCATAGATGAGATTACAAGTTGTAAACATGGTCTCGCAGAATGAGATTCAAAGACTATGGTTGAAAGTCAATTTGTGTTTAATGTTTTTGCTTAGATCTATTGTTTAAGGTTAGAATGCTAGGTTAAGTGGTGTACATCTAAGAGATGAGATCAGTCGTTGTATATGTAAAATGGTGATTTACTAGTATTCTGGAATTTGACTAATGAAATTTGTACTTTGTTTGGTTCAATCAAATATCTTCCTATTACATCTGCATGTTTTTTGTCGTTCATTGGAGATTGAAACATTGCTTGTTGAATTATTGTTAGCAGCTATTACTTGTCGGGTACTTAGAGCAGTCAACAAATTATTTTTGCTTTCAACTTTTGTTTTTTAAGAAGCTTTCCATTATCAATTTTGAAATAAAGATTGATTGTTATGAAATGCAAGTTTGTTCTCGCTGCACTTGACATGGTGGCCATTTAATTAGTGAATTTTTTGTTTGAGTTTAGCTTTTGGCAGAATGAGTTCTGCTGTTATTGTATTTAAACTGAGATTGGTTTATTTGAGATTCGTCTATTGCTATTGTATTTAGGTAAGTTTTGATTTTGTATGAATTCTGAATACTAGACCCCTTGGGGATAATTACGTATTATGCTCATATGAGTTTAAGACTTCTATTGCTTCATGATATTATGGTGAGAGAAGTATGCTGAAGTAGACCTGCTTTTGTTTTGGTAAGTCCTCTAAAAGATTTCTCGAATAATTTTCTTGCGATGTAATTTCATTTTGTTGATTGATACTTTTGCTTGCTGTTACTTTGTGACTTGGTTATTTGATTGTAACACCCCAATTTTTTTAAGCTAAGACCGAGTCATCCTTCATATGATATAAGATTTTAATTGATGATTTTTAATTAAGTATAAGTGTTAAAGTCAATTTCTTAGTTTAGAAATAGAATTGGAGATGATCTAAGGTCACACGAACCCTCTAATATGAAGTTAGTCTAAAAACTTTCTTAGCGTTTGAGTTCCATAGTAAGATTTTATAAAAGTTTGGTGGATCAATGACTTTTAGGTTGTATATACATGCTAGGATATATTCCTAAGTATTTAAAGTATATTAAATGTGACTTAGAGTCATAAGGGATCTTTTACATCAAGTTAAGTCCAAAGAATTTCTACTGACTAAGTTTTTGTATGAGTTGATAGAAGGGTCAACTTCAAATGACCATATCTGCTAAAGTATAATGATTTAGGTGACCTATAACATATCAAATTGAAGATATTTGAATTACCTTTCCAACACATCTAATTTCCCCTTAATCAGAGTTCAGAATAGAAAAGTTATGACCATTTTATTAAAGACTTGCAGAGCTGTCTAAAGATCCGGGACAGCTCCGCATCGCGGACCTAACGCGGACCCTTGTTGGATAAGATAACTGACGTCCCTTTATCCTATTTTGAGGGTAATTTTATTCTGAAACCTTTGGGGGTCTATTTAAGGTCCTAAAACACATAATATGTCAGTTTTTCATAATCAAAACCCTCTCCTTCACTCCTAAACATAAATGCTAGAGAATCATCAAGAAAGTCATCAAGTTAGGATTAGCTTTCAAGATTGAGTAAAACTCTCTCCTTTACTCCTAAACATTACACTTAAGAATCATAAAAAAGTCATTAAGTGAGGACTAACTTTCAAGATTGATCCTCAAGGTAAGTTATTCTTCATAAATTTAAATCTACCCAACCCAAATTTCTTCATCTATTCATGAATCTCTAATAGAATCTTAAATTATAAACTAGGGTTTTAAGAAAACAAATTCAAGAATTTCCAAGAAAGAATTTCTTGATTCTTCTTCTTCTTCAGGAATTAGGCTTCTTCATCAAGAACTCTAAATATTCTAAATAAAGAATTCAAGAATCAAAGAGAAGCTCTTCAAATAATGTCTTTCTAAGTTCTTCCACTAAAGATTCTAAGTCAAGAATTCAAGAATCAAAGAGAAGTTCTTCAAACAATGTCTTTCCAAGTTCTTCCACTCTAAAAGAACTACCGAGATCGAGGATTTTCTCTAAGAAAGCTAGTATTCATCAAATTTTGATTGTAATATCAACTTTCTAGGTATGTAAGAGTAAAGTAAAAACGTGAGGGTATTCTCTCATGTGCCTCATAGATGGTCTTAGAAGAGAGTTGAAAGCTCATGAGTTTACATGCATAATTCTTAAAAAAATTATATTATTATATGTATTTTCATATGTTGATGTTCATCATAATCTCGTTTCTTGAATTGGATATTTTTACATGAATTATTACATAACCCTGCTTATTATTTTATAAATATTGTATAAATGAAGATATAGATTGACGCTAGAGCCTTGATTGAGAATGTCGATTGTGAATATGAGAATGATGATAGGTTGATAGTATTTGATGGTCCATGAGTGTTCCCAAATGAACTCTAACAAATTGTCTACTCGATTATTTTTGTAATGATTGTTCTAAGCCTTGAGTTATTGAATAAGAGGTTAATTACTAGTATGATTAGAGTTTCTATGAGACCGATTGAATAATGAGAGCCTCTACGAGGCTGATTTAAGATGAGTTGATTAAGATAATTTGATTGGTTTGATTGGATGGATTGTTTTATGAGCATTGAGTCATGAGAGGAGTATCAAGCACCAAAAGAGTAAGAATTAATCCAACTCACACTCGTCAAACTATGTAGCCAAACGTAAGTGAGGATTAGGACAATCACATCACATTATGTTAAGGTTCCCTCTGATTAGAAGTCCCTAAAACAATAGAGGACTTGTAGATTCCTGTCTCCATTTTGGACTTGTCCACTATGGTTTTGATTTGTTCCATACCTGGCAAGTACAGAACGACTATGGCAACATCAGCGAGATTATTGTACAATCACTGGCGCATAAGTGATTGTTGTCGAATAAGAGAAACTCCCAGAAAGTTCTCAAACTGAGTACTCCAAGATGAGATGAGATGAGTTGAGATAAGCCCCTCTGAGTTAAGTTTGATTTGATTGATGAGGTTTGATGGGTTAGGTGGGTCATTTGTCTACTTTTTGTTCTTGCTTTAGATAGGCACTTGACATGTTGATTATTACTATTCTGAGTTGATTGTTGCTTTTATATTATTCTACCTGTTTCTATTTTATTCAGCTATTTTACATACCATATATTTTACGTACTGATGTCACTCGGTGCTGCATTATTTTTTGATGCAGATACAAGGATTAGAGATCATCAATAGGCGCATCATTGAGGATCTAGGACGTTTAGCTAATTGGTGAGCCTTCCCTACTCCGGATGATTCATTATGATTATTTTATCTTGCTTTAGAGTTAGACTTATCTAGCTTTATTTTGATTGAGGTAGCCATGAGTCTGTCATTGACACCACTTGATAGTAGTAGAGGCTTCATAAACTAGAGTCAGATGTTGATTGTTAAGATTGTGAGCTAGTTCTTTCTACTAGGCTTTTCAGTTATAATATTACTTTGAGACTAGATGATAAGGTGTGCCCATTTATTTTTCATTTATCTTCCGCTGATTAGTAGAATTTATTGATTAAATGAATGTGATGAGGCCAAGTGATTTGGCTGGGGACTAACAACAGTCTCTAGGTGTTGGCCACGTCTTGCGTATCCTCCTAGGGCGTGACAAACTTGGTATCAGAGCACAGAATTCAAGAGTCCTAGGGTGTCTATGAAGCCGTGTCTAGTAGGGTCCTTGTCATTTGTATGAAGAGCTCCATAGCCATGACTGGGAGGCTATAGGACATTTAGGAATTATTTCACTTCTTTCATGTTCTAAATCGTGCGATAGTTATACTTTATGAAAAGTTCTCTTCTAATTAGTTCTAGGTATGTAAGAGTAAACTAAAAGCGTGAGAGTATTCTCTTATGTGCCCCATAGATAGTCTTAGAAGAGAGTTGAAAGCTCATGAGTTTACATGCATAATTCTTGAAAATATTATATTATTACATATATTTTTGTATGTTGATGTTCATCATAATCTGGTTTCTTGAATTGGATGTTTTTACATGAATTATTGTATAACCCTGCTTATTATTTCATAAAGATTGCATAAATGAAGATATAGATTGACTCTAGAGCCTTGATTGAGAATGTTAATTGTGAATATGAGAATGATGATAGGTTGATAGTATTTGATGGTCCATGAGTGTTCCCAAGTGAACTCTAATAAATTGTCTATTTGATTATTTTCGTAATGATTGTTCTAAGCCTTGAGTTATTGATTAAGAGGTTAATTACTAGTATAATTGGAGTTTCTATGAGACCAATTGAATGATGAGAGCCTCTACGAGGCTGATTTGAGATGAGTTGATTAAGATAGTTTGATTGGTTTGATTGAATGGATTGTTTTATGAGCATTGAGTCATGAGAGGAGTATCAAGCACCGAAAGAGTAAGAGTTAATCCAACTCACACTCATCAAACTACGTAGCCAAACGTAAGTGAGGATTAGGACCGTCACATCACATTATGTTGAGGTTCCCTCTGATTAGAAGTTCCTAAAACAATAGAGGACTTGTAGATTCCTGTCTCCATTTTGGACTTGTCCACTATTATTTCGATTCGTTCCCTACCTGGCATGTACAGAACGACTATGGCAACATCAGTGAGATTATTGTACAATCATTGGCGCATAAGTGATTGTTGTCAGATAAGAGAAACTCCCAGAAAGTTCCCAACTTGAGTACTCTAAGATGAGATGAGGTTAGTTGAGATAAGCCCCTCTAAGTTGAGTCTGATTTGATTGATAAGGTTTGATAGGTTAGATGGGTCATTTGTTTACTTTTTGTTCTTGCTTTAGATAAACACTTGACATGTTGATTGTTACTATTCTGAGTTGATTGTTGCTTTTATATTATTCTACCTGTTTCTGTTTCATTCAGCTATTTTACATATCGTACATTTTACGTACTGATGTCACTCGGTGCTGCATCATTTTTTGATGTAGATACAAGGATTAGAGATCATCAACAGGCGCATCATTGAGGATCTAGGACATTCAGTTGATTGGTGAGCCTCCCATACTCCAGAGGATTCATTATGATTATTTCATCTTGCTTTAGAATTAGACTTATCCAGCTTTATTTTGATTGAGGTAGCCATGGGTTGATCATTGACACCACCTGATAGTAGTAGATACTTCATAGACTAGAGTCAGATATTGATTGGTAAGATTGTGAGCTAGTTCTTTCTACTAGGCTTTTCATTTATAATATTACTTTGAGACTAGATGATGAGGTGTGCCCATTTACTTTTTATTTATCTTCCGCTGATTAGTAGAGTTTATTGATTGAATGAATGTGATGAGGTCAAGTGGTTTGGCTGGGGACTAGCAATAGTCTCTAGGTGCTGGCCACGTCTTGTGTATCCTCTTGGGGCGTGACAAACTTAATATCAGAACACAGAGTTCAAGATTCCTAGGGTGTCTATGAAGCCATGTCTAGTAGAGTCCTTGTCATTTGTATGAAGAGCTCCACAACCATACTAGGAGGCTATAGGATATTTAGGAATTATTTCACTTCTTGCATATTCTAAATCGTGCAATAAAGTTATACTCTATGAAAAGTTCTTTTCGAATTAGTGCTCTACGCATTACAGAATTGCGATCATGTTTCCAAGAAGAGCTAACAAAGAAAAAGACGAGATATTGAGAGTGATAGTTGATTGAGTCTTGTAACTAGAGTTATTATCTAAAGTTAAGTAATATGGTGATGAGTCGGTTGCCATAAGTTTTGTTTAAAGAGTAGTAAGTACGCTTTGATTTTCATGATGAGGTATAGATAAAAAGTTATTATCAGAATGTGTTAGAGCATGCTCAAGAGTAGAAGGAGGTTTATGTTGATGTATTGTAGTATTCATACTATTAAGGATGAAGTATAATATTGAATAAGGGAACAAAGTGCTTTAAATGTGATAGATCTAAACTAGGCTTATGATTCGTAAGTGAGAGTTCATGAGATTCATAAGTGAAGTATAGATGTTGAATAGGGGAACATAGCTCTTTCAATGTAATAGATCTAAACTAGGCTTATGATTCCGAAGTGAGAGCCCTATGAGATTCATAGAGTTAAGAGCTTAGCCAAATGAGGAAGTATAGTGAATGGGTGAGTGGTACTTGAGTTATAAAGAGGGGATGTGCTGATTGAGTATTCGGTATGAGATTTTAGTAGGCCTATATTCCCAATTTTTACCTAATAGTTACAAGTTGGTATAATATGAGGGAACTTTGTGATGCACATGTTAGTACTAGACCCTAAGCTTGAATTTTGTGTAGTAGTGTGAAAAAGGAGATAGTATTGTCAGAGTAATAGTCTTAGTTGGATATTTTCTGTAAAAGGCTTGCCATAGTGTATGAAGATGCTAATTTGTAAGGAAAGTGATGATATGGGCAGGGTACAAGTGCCCCTTAGGTAATACTAGTGAAATGAGGATAGCTTAGTGATTTTTAATGAAGTGATGCTATGGGAAAAATACAGTTCCCCTTAGGTAAGAAGAGTGAAACGAGGATAGCTCAATAGATAAGAAGAGACTTGAGATGTGTACCCATGATTTTGTAAAGATGTGTGAAGCTCTAAGTTATGACTGTTAGAAGAATCTAGATAGTATTTTTGAGTTGTCAATATGGAATAGGTTGATGTAAGCATTCTTTGTCATCCCTAGTAAATGAGTCAATTGGGGCTTATGGATGGATGGTGATAAGTTTTCCATGATAGCCTAAGTCTTATGCAAATGAAATTATGGAAGCACAGATATTGAGCATTAGTAGGCAAAAAGAAAAGGTTAGATTGTAAGAGTTGTGAAAAGTGGTTATGTATGCCAATAAGGGTAGCAAATATAGAAAGATTTTCATAGAGACAGGAAGAAGCCAAGAGTGGTATCTTCAAAGGAAGTGTTAGTGACTAATTATATATATGCGACTATAGTATAACAGAAGATTTTAAGATATTCTTGTGGATAGTGATTCCCTGATCGTGTGGAGATATATACGTATAGCTTAGATAGGTGAATCGATTCACAAACTTAGAGAGACAACCTTCAAGCTAAGGGGGAGATGATGAGGTGATTAAACAGAGTAGGTCTTGAGTTTTCGATAGATATGGGTTGATCAAAATGAGATATAAATTCTTTTCCATCTCATATAGTCCTTATACTTCAGTAGAGGTAACATTCCATTCCCGTCTGGTGTATGACTACCATACCTATGGCCTAGTCCTATGCACCACTTGTTGATTGTCATTCATATTGAGTTGTGAGGATGAGGAACAATGGCTTCATTCAACAATTTTGATCTTACCTCATGGATATGAGAGTTTCCAGTCTTATGTTGAAGGAGATATGACCTGAGTTTTACACTATGTATAGTTCTGTGAACTCAGAATGAGTCTTGATAGACGATAAAGATTGTACTTCATTAGGAATATTCTCAGATGAGATTTCTCGATTAACTCATACTAATGATCTTTCGTTCCAAGCCATTTGAGTGATCCTACTTTCCAGTCTTGATAGAAATGTTGATGATGGTAGGAGAGTGATGGTTAATGAAAAAGAGTGAGAGTTCTTGATTCTAATGATAATGAGATGCCATTTCCTTTTAAGGTTATAGACTTGGATGAGGAGTTAGAGAAATTGTGATGAGTCTAATAGATAGATAAAAGAATATTAGTATCTCTTGTGGTAAGAGTTCATGCGATCGAGGGTGTAAAATGCTATGGTAGGCTTGAAGATTTTCAAGTGATGTTAACCTTAGGCCATCAAGTAGTTGGAGTGATAGGCTTAAATGTTTGGTTTCTATTATGCAAGTATATTCAAGTGATGGGAACGAGC